>PITA01003811.1:0-133158 GCA_004023965.1 Spilogale gracilis | reverse complement strand
TCAACAAAAAGCATGTCAAGTCTTAATGTTTAGGAAAATATTTACTCTCTTGTTATTTTTGTAGTCCACGCCAAATTCTATATTAAATTGATATTGAGGAATACAGAACTACATTCTTTGGGGATTTAGTTGGGTGAGATTTTCATTTCTGTTTTATATAGTCTCTAGCACTTAATCATTTTAAATGGGCTGCTTCTCTTTTTTTTTTTTTTTTCCTACAGCTTCAACAACTCCTTTGCAACCCACTCATTGAAATTGTTATTCCCAGGGCGCCTGGGTGGCCCAGTTATTTAAGTGTCCATCTCAGGTCATGATCCCAGGGTCCTGGGATCGAGCCCTGTTTTGGGCTCTGCACTCAGTGGGGAGTCAGCTTGAGGTTTCTCCTTCTCTCTCCCACTGCCCCTCTGCGCTGCTCTTGTGCATGTGCTCTCTCGCTAAAATCAATACATAAATTTTTTTAAAAAATGAAATTGTCATTTCCTCCAGCTTAGCTGCTTCCTACTTCATGAAGCCTCTGAACACCCTTTCCTAGTTTCCAGAGCACAGTGGTTTATTTTAATCTCCATTACTCTGCTTTGTTAATTTCCCTTGCAGTTTAGTGATTTGTATCTCACTTGTTTACGTTGCTGCTTTATAAAAACATGCAAGACATGCAGTATTTTCTTTTGTGTATTTAGAGACCATATATTAGTTTACTTTTATTCTTTTTTTTTTTTAACTAAGTTCCACACTCAGTGTGGAGCCCAATGCAGGGCTTGAACTCACAACCCTAAGATTAAGACCTGAGCTGAGAGAGAGTTAGATGCTTAATTGACGGAGCCATACAGGTGACCCTTTTATTCTTTATTTTTAATATTTTATTTTTTTATTTGAAACAGAGAGGGAGAGTGAGAGAGCACAAGCAGGGGGAGAAGCAGGCTCCCCACTGATCAGGGAGCCTAAAGTGGGGCTGGATCCCAGGACCCCAGGATCATTACCTGAGCTGAAGGCAGATGCTTAACTGACTAAGCCACCCAGGCACCCCCTTCCCACTGTCTTTTATTCTTAATAATCATGTACTATTCATTTTTTCATGTGTATATATACAAGTGTCTAACACATAGACCTCTATAATTCCCAGCTTGAGGCCAGGAACCCTTGGCAAAGATCATATTTACCCATCTCTTTTTGGTGTAAAGAGTAAACGTTATCTCCTCAAATAAAAATGTGTGTTTAAAAAAGCTTTTCAAAATTATTTTTACTCAAACCATAGAATTCAAGTTTGTGAAAAGCCAGTTAAAAACTCCTGACTAAAACCTGAATAAAGAGGCGCCTGGGTGGCTCAGTTGTTAAGTGTCTGCCTTTGGCTCAGATCATGATCCCAGGGTCCTGCACTGCAGGAAGCCTGCTTATCCCTCTCCCACTCCCTCTACTTATGTTCCCTCTCTCATTATGTCTCTCTCTGTCAAATAAATAAAATCTTTAAAAAATAATAATAAAAAATAAAAAACTTGAATAAAGTTCTAGGTGATCTTTCAATAACAAAGGGATTCTTGGGAAAAGTTTGAGAACCATCCTATTTACTACGTACTACAAAAGAATTTTAAGAACAACTCAAAAGGCATTGTGGGAGAAAGACTCTTTCCTTTTCATCTGGTGGCAGCAATTTAGTTCAAAGTTCAGTGAAGGTGGGTGCCTACAAAGGTATCCTGCAGCTGTGGAGGAAGAAGCAGTCAGGTGTAATGGGCTTTATTCCCAGAGTGCGTTGCTGGCAGTACTGCCAACCCGCTGCACTCCCCAGGGTGCCCCGCCCAACCTAGCCTGATAAAGTGCACAGATTGGGATATAAGACCATGCATATCAGATTCATGTGCATGGTGGTGACTACAAATGCCCAATTCCTGCTACCTATGGCAAACCTGTCCATCATGGTGTTAACCAGCTAAAGTTTGCCCCAAGCCTTTACTCTGTTGCCTACAAGGGAACTGGACACCACTGTCGGGCTTTCAAAGTCCTGATTTCTTACTGGGTTGGAGATTCCACATATAAATTCTTTGAGGTTGTCCTCATTAATCCATTATATAAGGTTTTCAAAAGAAATCCTGACATCCAGTAGATTAACAAAGTAGCCCTCAGGCACAGGGAGATTTGAGAACTGAAATCTATAGGCCCCAGGAGGCGTGGCCTTGGAAAGGGTCACAAGGTACACACCAAGCAACTCCCAGAAGAGGTAGTATTCTCCAGCTCCACTGTTAACTGCTAATACAAGTAATGTTTATAAAATTCTTACTTAATAAACAATTTACAACAGTCAAAAAAAATTTTTAAATAGATATATCTGTTACTGCCACTTCTTTACTAAACTAAAATTTTCTTTTATATTAATAGTAATTTTAAACAAGGTTATAGTGATTTATCTCTTAGCAGAAGTATCTTGAAAAAGCACATCTTAGAACACCAGGCTAGCTTTGTTCCTCATCCTTTTTAAAAAGCTATTTTAATTTTATGGGTAAAAATGTATGTCTTGTCCTTTTAATTATCTTTTTCATGAATCTATAATGTACACAACTATTGATGCTTACTGATAAGCTCAATTTTCTGAATATTGACAGCCTTCTGTGTTGACTTTAGTATGCTAACTTAGGTCATCAATAGGTTAATGTTCATCTGGTCATCAGTTGCTTTAATGTTCACCTGGGGGTACATCTGACTTTATTTCTTCTTGACCCCAACATCCTATCTAAAAATATTTAAGAAATGGAAATTTTATTTGTAAATACTACAAAATAAGCAATTTAAGCAGGTTATTAATATATTTTGATCCTGAAATTTCATCTGTTTATGAACTTGAGTCTCTTGGAACTTCTCATTCTATTAGGTCAAGAGATTAAATTCTTCTAAAAATCTATTCAAATTCTTTTTCTTCAAATTTGAGAAATGTGTTTGACATTTTGCAGTTTTTTTAACTTTCTAAAGGACTTTTGGAAATGGCAAGTTAAACCTTAATTCTAGGTTGACAAACCATAATTCTGTGGTTGTAGGATGCAATGATTTGGTGAATTGTGATGATGACTTGTTTTTTAAACTGATTTGCTAATAAAGTTTCTCACATTTTAAAAAAAGTGTTTTTGATAATGTCTTAAGTGTATTTAGAGTTGAAATTTTGGTCTTCTTTTTTTTTTAAAGATTTTATTTATTTGACAGAGAGAAACACAGCCAGAGAGGGAACACAAGCAGGGGGAGTGAGAGAGGGAGAAGCAGGCTTCCCGCCGAGCGGCGAGCCTGATGTGGGACTCCATCCCGGGTCTCCAGGATCATGACCTGAGCCGAAGGCAGTCGCTTAACCAACTGAGACACACAGGCACCCCGAAATTTTGGTCTTTTAAATTTTTAGCCATAAAGAAGGCAGAAAAACATTTATCAATCCTTGCAGTATTTATTAAAATAAGAACTTTCACCATGGCCACGACAAAAACCCTAAATAATTCCATGGCTCAGAGTTGTGATTTCCCAAAGTTAGGAAAAGCATACTGTGCAGGACACAAAAGAAGGGACAGGTCCCAAGCAGGCCTGATTCTTCAGCAAGTCTGGTCTTCTGCTGAGTAGGAGCACTTAGTGAGTCAAGGCCTGAAGGAGGAGGAAAGTTCTATCTCCTGGGAAAGTCCTCTGTAATCTGGAACACCACAGATTTCTCAGAATGGGAGTTGGCATCAGAGTGTCTCCTGGTTCTTGATGAAACAATTCAGTATGATCAAGGACACACACCTAGGAAAATGACTGGCTTCTGGAAATAGTGTTATTCTGATATTTAGGAATAACCCAGCTGCTGAGCACTAGGAAATAAGCTTCAATCAACTATATTTCTTATTAAGTGCTAGAGGAAAATGACTGGCTTCTGGAAACAGTGTTATTCTGGTATTTAGGAATAACCCAGCTGCTGAGCACCAGGAAATAAGCTTCAATCAACTATATTTCTTATTAAGTGCTAGAGGACTCACTAGATAATAATTCTATTACAATAATAGTAACAATAATAAGAAATTGTTATTTAAAGGCAGGCACTTGATATTCATTATATTATCAAGACTTTTACTTGGCATTTATTTATATAACTTCTTCTGCCCTACCAGCTGTTATACCCAGAAATCTGATCCAGAATCTGTTGGGGTCCTGATTAAGTTTGAGAAAATTCTGTTATAAATAACTAAGTTACAAAAGATTTTTTTCCATTTTTTAATTTCTTTATTTGAGAGAGAAACACAGCTAGAGAGGGAACACAAGCAGGGGGAGTGAGAGAGGGAGAAGCAGGCTTCCTGCTGAGCAGGAGCCCAATGTGGGGCTCGATCCCAGGACTTCGGGATCATGACCTGAGTCGAAGGCAGATGCTTAGTGACTGAGCCACCCAGCACCCCTAAGTTACAAAAGATTTTATCTTCCATCAGTTCCTCTGCCTTCTTATTTAAAAAAAAATCAGAAATAGTATTGTGTCAATGTTAATTTTTTGATCTTGATAATTTTACTGTGTTTATGTATGTTAAAATAAATGGGGTAAGAGATATGAGGGATCTTTCTGTAGTAATTTTGCAACTTTTCTGTAGGTCTAACATTAATAAAAAATAAAATTGAAAAGCTTCATAATTACTATAGTATATATCTTTTATTATTTTCTTGTGGCAGAAAAACTACATGTTCGATACAGAGAACATTTTACATGCTTGTAAGTAAAAAGAAGAAAGTGAAAATCCCCTAATTCAACCAACTAGAGGTATCTGCTATTAATAAGTAAGCATAAATTCACTGAGAGGTATGTGTAATATGGATATGTAGTATGTATTAATTTCAATCACTGACTCCATTTTTACAAAGATAAAACTTTGCATTTTTTTAATTGAACTTAATTTATCTTTTATCTTCAGTTTGCCTAATGGGAGGTAACTTAGTCACTTCCAGGTAGCTCAGGCATTTTAAGATTTGAAGTCAATTAGATACAGGTTTCAGATTCAGTTTCATTTCTCTTACCCTGTAGGCTATGTTTGGGCTCCATTCACCTTCAGCAGGCACCAACTACTGAATCTTCCCAATGCTGGACGCTCAATAGGAATTATGGTAAGATTTTGAAAGGCTGCCCTTGAGCTCCTTAACGGAGTCACCTTATTAGCTTTTACTCCTTTATTGCCCTGGCACATTTCTGATCTCTTAAGACTCTTAAGATTTGCAGAACCTTGAGGGTACACTCTGGAAAATGAAGCATAGCTTTCTTTTTTTAATGGGAACCCCCCAAATTACTGGGCTATTATCCCTCCCTTTGTGCTGCTTGGCCTAGGGTGATGGCATTCAGGCTTCTTCCCTGAGATCCACTTAAGAGATTTACTCTGTGAACTCTAATGTCATTCCTGAAAATTCTGCTCTTCCATTGAACTTTGTCTCTATCTCCTTATGGGTGAATAAAGCAAGGAAACAAGCAAACACACAACATCATACATTCTTCCAGAACCTATTAATTATGACATAATCTTGGAATTTTTTGTATTACAGTCAGACTTTTGGAAATTCAGATTCTTATTTTCTTTACCAAGGGCTTCAAAATTCCATTTTGTTAACAAATTACAAAAAAGAACAAAACCACTTTTTGGTAGACTATTGTGAAAATTTGATTATGTTATTACAAAGATTGATTTATTATTAGTTTTGTTTGGTATGAGAATGGCCTTGTGGTTCTGTATGAAAGTATTCATAATTTTTAGAGAAGTTAGTGAAGGCCATTATAGGCAGGTTGGGTTGGGAAATGATAGAAGTAGGAGGTAGGGGACAGATTACAAAAGGCCACACCTGCCATTCATTGGTTTCAAGCT
Organism: Spilogale gracilis; assembly: GCA_004023965.1. Lineage (NCBI taxonomy): Eukaryota > Metazoa > Chordata > Mammalia > Carnivora > Mephitidae > Spilogale > Spilogale gracilis. The sequence goes on along the minus strand of PITA01003811.1, from coordinate 127,327 downwards.
CACAACATCAAACAGGAGAGTGACATGATTAATATGCATAAAGGGGATATGATGAGAAGGGTGTTTGTCACTGGGAGGTGAGTGGCTAGAGGAATTTTTTATTCCTTCCTCTCCCTCAGCATCCGCACACCATGTTGGTTCTCTTAGCTTCATCATCTCCCCATTCCAAGCCACCATCATCTCTTAGCTGGACACAATTGTTTCCTACTTATCAACTAAGTAGTCTACTTCTGTTTTTTCCCTATAATCTCCACAGAGCTGCCAGAATGAATTTTTTTTAAAGCCTAACTCATATTGTTATTCTCTTGCTTAAAACAATGAGAGGGTATATTACATTTAAATAAAATACAATCTCTATCATAGACCATAAATGTCTATGGAATCTGGCTCTTATCTTCTTCACCATCCTCTTTGTGCCATGACTAACTAAAAGAGTGTTCAACTGCTAGATATGAGATGTAAAATATGAAATGAGATGAAAAAGCAGACCAGAAAGTTGACATTAAATAGCAATTTTTTTTTTTAACCTCAATCTGCATTCTTTAACAATGGGGCAGTCATTACAGATCTTAAGAAGTCAGGTTTACCTGTATTTTCATGTTTACAATTTAATCTTTCAGTCTAGGGATCATGGCTTCTTCTTTGCTTTTATACATACAACATTTTCAGTCTGAGCATTTTCTGGCATATTTTCCAAAAATTTATTTAGACTCTGGCACACCAAAAATTGAACTATATTGCCATTTGTTTAATATTTCCAGAAGGAAGTAAATTAAAATTATTTGAAATGCCACTGTTTTCATCTTCCTCATCATCTTCCTTCTGCTTAGTGAAATGAATAAATTGCTGCAAATTCAATTTCTCTTTTCATTGGCTGGTTCATGCTTACAGGTGATAGCTTAAGAAGATGAACAGATGCCTCTTGAATAAACTCTTATTGACTACTCTTCATACTTCGCTGAAGGGAGTATAAAATGGGCCACTCTATGAAGGGTGAGTGTCAGTTCACAAATACATGTCCTCTCTGATCCTTCAATTCTCCTTGGACAGTTACACGGAGCCTAAGTGCGGTTCAAAACCACCACCAGCTTCTTACTCTGCTGCTGCAGCACCATTTTAAAGGTCAGCTGAATTAGCTTCTTCTGGGCTCCCAAGGTGCAGAGCTCAAGGCCTTACCAGTCTCTTCCGCAGGTTAACACATCCAAAGTACAGTCCTTTGATTCTCCTCGGACTTAAAAGCCAAATGTGTATAGCTCTGTTCCTCCGACCGTTCTGCGCGAGGAGAGCAAGCTTCTTCCCCCCTTTTCACATGGGGAGGCAGGTACCTTAAGTGACCTCGTCCTGCTCACCACTCCCAGCAACTACCAAGTGCTAGAAATGAATTTTTCCTTAAAAAAAGAAAATGGGGGGCGGGGGGGCTCTGTAAATCTAAGTTCCGATTAAACACTCCTGAATTCGTTGTGTCTCATAGATTCGCTAGTGACGCTTAAAATGAATAGTATGAATGCAACCATCCGAGGTTTACCCCAGGAAATGAAAGAAAGTAGGTAGATCCAGGGCTCCTAAAATCGCGGAGCTCATGCAGTGTAAAATCCCGTTACAGGTCACATCAGGTAAGGTAAGGTTATGGTTAGACCTGAAGAATGGGGTTGACACTCAGGGCCTGGGGCAAACAATGGAAAGGAGAGTCGTCTCCGCGTTTGAACCTGAGAATCAAACAGAAAATGCAAACACCGCCCCCACGCCACTCGGACTCCTAGGGCCTCGTGGCTTTCCCGCGCGCTCGCCTCGGGGGCGGGGAAGAACCCGGATGGAACCGCCCCTGCAGTCTGGACCCCCTACAGTCTTTGAATCCCTGCGTGGGGCGGAATTGCCCTCCCTTCCATGCTATGATTGGTTCGTTTCCGTAGGCACCCTCCTTGCGATTGGCTTTGCCAGTGTCAGTCACAAAGCGTCACCGGTCTCTTAGATTGTTGCTAGAAGGCGACGGCGTCGACGTCTGTGTAGCTTCGCTGCGTCTCACTTCCACCGGAGCGCTTTTCCTTCGGTGCTCGGAATCTGCCCTCTGCTTCTCGGCTGTGGGCCCTGGAGGGAGGCGTATTGAGGCGGCTCGAGAGCTATCTAGGGACGCCCAAACGTTCCGTTCGTTACCCGCTCAGCGCCATGTCCTGGATGTTCAAGAGGTGAAGGGGGCGAAGGGGGTGGGGCGCAGGGGGTAACGGCCTGTCCGCGTCCCCAGATGAACCTGACCTTCCCCGCGTTCCTTCGAGTTCTCCTCGCGTTACCCGCGCACCTTGTTCGTCCGACTGGTGGCTCATATCGTCGCGGGAGAAATAAATGCTTTGCCTTCGTTGGCGAGGGGAGGCTTCTCTGGCGAGTCTTATGCCAGGGCCTTGGGGACATCAGGCTCAGGAGCTTTGCGAGGCGTGGGGTTCAAAGCTCCACTCCTTAGCGGGGTCCTGATGCGAGCTTTATTCAAGGAACACACGTTAGATGCTCAGTGAGCGCTAGGCGACGTGCTCAGAATAAAGGACCAATTAAGACAGCCCTTGTCCCCAAGTAGCTCACAGTTTATGTGCGTGCATAGACATGGAAATATGTATTTGCAGTGGAGCCAAAGAGGTATGTGCGGCGTACAAGGAGAACGCTGAGAAATAGCTTCCATCTGTTCTTAGGAGAGTGGAAACTTTCAGGAAGCCTCTCAGCAGACTTCCCCTTATTTTTCATTTTCCAAATTGGTGTACATACCTGTTTGTGGAAGAGTTATTCGCGTAAGGGTTGTGAGGGTATCCCTAAACCAACAGGAATGAGAAGCTTGAGGTCAACCTCCCATGATGGCATTATTTGGATGCCTGAATAAGGGTTCTGTTTGGAGAGAATTAAAATAGTGGATGCTGGACATATTATCTGTAACCGTATAAATGGCTTCACATATAGTAATAGTTCTAGTTCAATTTTGATCGAAATTTGGTGTGTAATTAGTATAACAGACATCATATACATTTTAATTTAAATAGACGATCATCACTAGGAAAAAGATTTGTGAGCCCTTTTTGGAGTTTTCATTTTGAGTACTTGGTGTGTAGAAGAGGCATGATTGAACAGGTAGGGTTCCTGGAAACTTATCCCACTCACTCCAATTCCTGCTTTACCCATAGTAACACTCTGTTAATCTTTATACAGCAGTTCCCGCTAAAGATTTAACATATCAAAATAAAATGAGAAAACAATTGGCCTGTAAATATAACATGGTCTTTGGGTAAAGAGTGTATCATTTTCCGGTGCTTTTTTCTTTTTTAACAGAGATCCTGTTTGGAAGTACTTGCAGACTGTCCAGTATGGAGCCCATGGAAATTTTCCACGCCTTTCATATCCAACTTTCTTTCCCCGTTTTGAATTCCAAGATATTATACCTCCAGACGACTTCCTAACTAGTGATGAAGAGCTAGATTCAGTTTTATTTGGAACTTTGAGAGGTCATGTAGTTGGACTACGCTATTACACAGGAGTAGTGAGTATAATATTAGATGTTAAGTTGAAATATATTTGTCTTACTAACCCAGAAGATAAGAATTTGAAGGTGATATGTACAATTAATACTTATTTTACCTTAATTAGAATATATGTGGTTAAGAGATAACAAATATTTAATGACTCATTTTCTTTTGCATTTATATCCTACTTGTAATATACAAAGCACTTTTTCCTGTATGGTTTCATTGATGGCTATAATGACTCAAAGGTAGATAGAGCATCTGTTATCCTGTTTTTGTAACTGAAGAACTGATGCTTAGGAAGTTTAGATGATTGGCCTGAAAAGCATTTGTAGAATAACTTCCAAGTCACTGCTTTCTCTTGTGTCCCGTAGCGCTTTTCTATACTTCAGTATTTTTAATTTAGGAAGATTAATTCCTACTAGATGAGGGAATTGATATTTTTATTTCTTTTTTTTCCCTTTCTGTAGTAAGTCTTCCTGTCTCCCAATTTTTCTCCTTATGTCTGTCTTTCTGTATCTCTATTTGCATTGTGTGTATGTGTGAGTGACAGCGATAATGTATGACTTCATAGCTGGTGAAGTTGTCTTTATTATGGTTATGCATATGTTTTTGTGTTATTTGGATGGTGTGTCACTAGTTTTATTTATTATGAAAAAAAATTTTTTTAAAGATTTTATATATTTATTTGACATAGAGAAACACGGCTAAAGAGGGGAACACAAGCAGGGGGAGTGATTGAGGGAGAAGCAGGCCTCCTGTGGGGCAGGGAGCCTGATGCAGGGCTTGATCCCGGGACTCTGGGATCATGACATGAGCCGAAGGCAGACGCTTAACGACTGAGCTACCCAAGCACTGCTTTATTATGAAATATTTTAAGCATACATAAAAGTAGAATAATATAACAAACTCCCCCCCCCAAAATATATAATAAACTCCCATATACCCATAATTCAGTGGTTAACAAATTTTTCTCACATTTCTTTCATCCCTTTTTCTTTTGTCCTTTAGGACAAAAATCTCTATCAGTTTATATCCATATAATTCAACATGCCTCTCTAAAAAAATTCAGACTGTCATTTTCATATTTAACAAAATTAGTGATTCCTTATTACATCTAATAACAAATCAGTTTTCTTGATTATTTAAGAATGTCTTTTTTTGGTTCTTTTTTTTTTTGAGAGAGCAAGCCAGAGCATGATCAGGGAGGGGCAGGAGAGGAAGAGAGAGAATCCTAAGCAGGCTGAAGTCTGGAGCCCCACAAGGGGCTAGATCTCATGACCCTGAGACACTTAACTAACTGAGCCACCCCTCCTATATATTCTTTATACTGGAGCTTCTTCGAATATTTTGTTAATTGTCTGAAATGTGTTGTCTAGGAGATTTATTAGAAAAGAACAAGATTTCCTGAATTTCTGTATGTTTCCAATTATGACAGTTACATTGAAGGGCAGCTTGGTTAAATATTAAGTCCATGACCCCCATATTTTCTCTCCATGATATATGATGTTGCATAAAATTTTGGTGAAAATTCTGATGACAGTATGATTTCTCTCCCATGTAAATGAATTGGGAATTTTTGCCTTCATAACTAAAGGGTATTTTTCCTTATCTTGAAAGGTCTTATGATTGCCCTGTAACTTCGTTTTCTTCTATTTCAGAAAATTTTTCTTTAATTACAGTTTTAAATGCTTGCTTTGTTTTTCAGGAACTCCATTGTTCTGTGTGTTAGATCTCCTCTGCGTGTATCTATACCTATACTTATGTATATGCCTATTACTTTCTCTGAAATCCTTTGTCATACTTCTTAACTTTTTAATTTTTCATCATTTATTTCCCTTACCATGTTTTCCACAAAGTCTGTGCACTTTGTGCTTTTTCTAGTTTTTAATTCTGAAATGGTTTTTCATTTCTAATTTTTTCCTGAAATCTCAGTTCTTATCTCCTATCTGTCTCTTTTTTTTTTTTTTTTTTTTTTTTTTTTTTTTTTTTTTTTTTTTTTTTTTTTTTTTTTTTTTTTTTTTTTTTTTTTTTAAAGATTTTATGTATTTGTCACAGACAGAGAGAGAGAGAAATCGTACACAAGCAAGAGAAGCTGCAGGCAGAGGGAGAGGGAGACTTCTCACTGAGCAGGGAGTCCAATGTGGGACTCGATCCCAGGATCTGAGATCATGACTTGAACCAAAGGCAGACGCTCACTGACTGAGCCACCCAGGCATCCCTATCCACCACTTCTTTAAGTCTCATATCTATCTCTGAGTTTGCCTATTTCTGATTTGTGCTATTTTTTCAAAACTTAGATTGTTTTCTAAATTATTTTAAGCTATTGTGAAATGCTAGATTATGGTTTCTGGTTTTAGAATTGTTTTGTTGAGTTTAGAATATTTTCTGTGATACTAGTAAGCTAATAAAAATGTTGAATTAGAAGTAATCATCAGTTTTTTAATTTTTTAAAAAATATGTATTATTTATAAGTAGTACATATTCATTATTTTAAAATGGCTAAAAGAAGAAACATTAAATCTCCCTTGGGTTTATCATCCTGGATCATAACTTATTTTCTTTTTTCACACTTTACTCTGTGAACATATGCATGTAAATTGAAATCATACCTATTAAAAAAATGAGATTGTTATTGTGTTTATTATAGTGATCACCCTTTTTTCTCCTGGTAGAATATTAGGGTTATCTTTTCATGTCAGTACAAAACCATATCGTATTTTTAGTTTCCTTATTGATGGACAATTTAGGGTTGATCACTACTATGAAAATATAATAAAAATTGAGATGTTTATCTTTGCATCCTTATTATTTTCAGCATTTTCCAGTTTTATTGAGATGTGATTTACATGAGAAGATATACACATTTTTAAGCATATACTTCCAAGAGTTTTGACAAAGATAAATACATGATAATCACCATTCTAGTCAAGATATAGATTATTTCTATCACCCCTGAAAGTTTGGTTGTGTTTTGTTGCAATCATTTCTGTGCTACCTTCCCTAACAACTACAATCCAATTTGCTGTCAATTAGTTTAGCCTGTTCTAGAGCTTATATGCATTAAGTCATACATTGTGTACTTTTTAATTCTAGCTTCATTCAAACTCAGCATAATTGAAATACTTACTGAGTTAGTTTGGGCAATTTTTATTTTTAAAGAAAGGCTGCTATTTAAATTTTCAAATTTATTGCTACAGAGTTGTGCTTAGTAACATTTATACTTGATATATTTAAACTGTATTCATTCTTTGTGTTATGTATTTGTGTCTAGTTTTTATCAGTTAGTCTTGGTAGAGATTTATGTTTCATCTTTTCAAGCAACCTTTCTTGGATTTTTCTTATGGTTGTTATTTTCATTGTTTTCTGTTTTATATTCTGTTAGCCTATTTTCTTGAAGTTTATTTTATTTTTAGATTTCGATTTGAACACTTAATTTTAATCTTAATAATAATAGCTTTTAATCTTTTAAACATTCTTCAAGGTACTGTATTAGCTGTATCTCCTAGGTTTTGATATATAAAGTTGGCATTGCTAATTATTCTATCATTTAGTTGAGAGAGAAAGAGTATCAGTGGGTAAGGTGGTGGGTGGGGAGGTAAAGGGCAGAAGGAGAAGGAAATGCATACTCCCTGCTGAGTCGGGAGCCTAACATGGGGCTCAGTCCCAGGAACCCTGGATTATGACCTGAGCTGAGGGCAGATGCTTAACTGACATAGCCACTATTTATTTATTTTAGAGAGAGAGAAAGAGTGAGCGTGCACACATGCATGCACGCAAGTACCTGAATGGAGGGAGAGCTAGGGACAGAAACAGACTCCCTGTTGAGTGTGGTGCTGGATCTCCCTGAGATCATGACCTGAGCCAAAGTTAAGAGTTGGAGGCTTAACCGACTGAGCCATCCAGGAGCCCCAAACAGTGCTAATTTCTTAAGTGGGGTTTTTTTTTTAATGTTTTTTTTGGTAAGCTTATGGTTAAATTTTTAATTTCTTGACACATCAAAGTATTTCATAATAAAATAGATTATTTTCTATTTTAAAAATATTGTTGAAATTAGTTGTAATTATCTTTTTTGTTCAGGTTTTTAAACTCTTTTTTAATATGTCCTTTTTTGTCTTGGTGCTCAGGTCTTGTTTTCTTTGCTTTCATGATTTCTAGCAATTAGACCCAAATATTCTGTTTTAAATTCTATCATTAGGGGCGCCTGGGTGGCTCAGTTGGTTAAGCGACTGCCTACGCTCAGGTCATGATCCCGGGGATCCGGGATCGAGTCCCACATCGGGCTCCCTGCTCGGCGGGAAGCCTGCTTCTCCCTCTCTCACTCCCCCCTGCTTGTGTTCCCTCTCTGGCTGTGTTTCTCTCTGTCAAATAAATAAAATCTTTAAAAATAAAAAATAAAATAAATTCTATCATTAATTACTATTTACTATCTGTTTACTGTCTATCAGTAATTAGCTATCTGTAATAAATGACAGTTATCTAATTTTATTTTATTTTATTTTAAGATTTTTTTTATTTCTTTGACAGAGAAACACAGCGAGAGAGGGAACACAAGCAGAGGGAGTGAGAGAGGGAGAAGCAGGCTTCCCGCTGAGCAGGGAGCCCGATGTGGGACTTGATCCCCGGTCTCTGGGATCATGATCTGAGCCGAAGGCAGTTGCCCAACCAACTGAGCCACCCAGGCGCCTTGACAGTTATCTAATTTTAATAAGTGATAATTTATTACAATGAAAGAAAATTATCTAATTTTCTTGTTTGAGATGAAATCTGAAAAATAATTTTTTTTTGCCTTTTTTTGGGTTATATATTTCCTGGGATTTGCATAATTTGGTTTAAAAAAAGATGATGCGTACAGTCATTGGCAGAGAGGATAGGACTGGGAGAGAATAGAGCTGTGTCTTATGAATTATCTGCAAAGGGCTAGAGAGGAATATCTGTCTAATAATCTGATTGGTCAAGCAATAGTGAATCTTAAATCAGTAGACAGATGGTGGTTTGAAGCAGCATTCCCTTATCTTTTTCAAGCAATTGAAAAAGTGATAATTCACTACCATAAAATTCACCTTTTTTATTTTTTATTTTTTTTATATTTGTCAGAGAGAGAGAGAAAGCATGGGCACGCACATGTACACACACAAGCAAGGGAAAGGGCAGGCAGAGGGAGAAGCAGGCTCCCTGCTGAACAAGGAGCCTGATGCAGGACTTGATCCCAGGACACTGGGATCATGACCTGAGCTGAAGGCAGATGCTTAACCAACTCAGTGACTCAAGTGTCCCAAAATTCACCATTTTTAAAGTGTACGTACAATAGAGTGGGTTTTATTCACAAGATTGTGCAACCACCCCCACTCTCTGGTTCCAGATGTTTCATCACTCCAGAAGGAACCTTGTATGCATTAGAAATCACTAGCCATTACTTCCTATCCTCAATCCCTGCTATCTACTCATTTAAATATTTTCTATTTCCGGTGATGTGCCAACTCTACACATTGCATATGAATGTAGCCATGCAGTATGTGACCCTTGGGTCTAACCTTCATTACTGCCACCTTTTGCGTTTGTATTTTCTGGTGTACCATTTTAATTTTCTCATTTCTTTTGCTGTATATTTTGAGTTGTTTCTATAGTTGCTGTTCTGGGAAATTACAGTTAATATCTTAATTCATAAGAATCTAGTTTGGATTAGTGCCAGCTTAATAGCATACAAAAATTTTGCTTATAGATAGCTCCATTTTCCTCATCCCCCATTCCTTTATGCTGTTAACATACAAATTACATTTTAATATATAGTGTATGCTCATCAATACAGATTTTTAATTGTTTTATACACTTTTAAATCAGGTAGGAGGAAAAGTTATAACTAAAAAAAAATTACATTTTTTTATATTTACTTATCTACCTTTACCTGTATTCCTTATTTCTTTGTGTAGATTCAATTTATTGTCTAGTCCTTTGATTTGAGCCTGAAGGTCTCTCTTTAATATTTCTTACAGGCCAGGTCTGCTGGTAGTGATTTCTCAGTTTTTGTTTAACTGGAATGGCTTAATTTCTCCTATACTTTTGAAGGGTAGTTTTATCAGATATATAATTCTTGGCTTTAGTTTTTTTTGAAGCACATTGAAAAAGTTATTCCACTATCTTCTGGCCTCTGTGCTTTCTTTTTTTTTTTTTTTTAATATTTTATTTATTTATTTGACATCACAAGTAGGCAGAGAGGCAGGCAGAGAGGAGGAAGCGGGCTCCCTGCTGAGCAGAGAGCCCGATGTGGGCCTCAATCCCAGGACCCTGAGGTCATGACCTGAGCTGAAAGCAGAGGCTTTAAACCACTAAGCCACCCAGGTGCCCTGGCCTCTGTGCTTTCTAATGAGAAATCAGATGTTAATCTTACTGAGGATCCCTCTATAAATAAAAGGAGTTGCTCCTCTTGTTGCTTTCAGCACAGCTTTATTATGCTGTGTGTGGGTTTAGCTCTTTTTAAGCTTAGTTTATTTGGAGTTTGTTGAGTTTCAAAGATGCATAGATTAATGTTTTTCATCAAATTTGGGAGAGTTTTCAGCTATTATTTCTTCAAATATCCTTTCTACCCCTTTTCTCCTACCCTTCTGTGACTGATGTGTTTCTTAGATATGGTTGCTCTTGTCCCACAGATCTCTGAGGCATGTTCATGTTTCTCCATTCTTTTTTTTCTATTCCTCAGAATCTGCTAACTGTTCTTAAACTGCATCTAATTGACCTGTCTTCAACTTCATTGATACTTCTGCCTCCACATATCTGCTATTGAGCCTGTCTAGTGATTTTTTTTTTTTACTTTACTTTTTGACAACAGACTTTGCATTTGGTTAGACATAGTTTTTGTGCTTTCTTTGAGTTTTTTAGACACAGTTTGCTTTAGGTTTTTGAACATACTTTAAATTTTTTTCCTAGTAGGTCAAACATCTGTGCGTCCTCAGGGAGAGTTGATAGCTTTTTTCCTATGAGTGAACCATACCTTCTCATTTCTTTGCGTGCCTCTTTTTTTGTTGAAAAGTAGACATTTTAAATAATGTGGCAACTGTAAAAATTAGATTCTTCTCCCTCTCCGGGGTTGTTTGTTGTTGCTGATTTTGGCAATTGTTGCTTGTTTAGTGATTTTCCTGAACTAACCCTGTAAAATCTACTGATGTCTGTACTTGGTTAACTTAGTGGTCAGCTTCTGATTATACCAGAACCAGTAAATCTCTCAGTCTTTACTGAGGGAATCTGTGTGCATTTGGGGTACTCCTTCAGTTGACAGCTCTTCCTTATGTCCTTCATGTCCTTCTTGTTTAGAGCCTCAAGTTTAGCCAAGGGTGTGAGCTTAGGGTCTTCTTAGGTCTTTTCCTGATCATATGCATAGTCTGAGGCATGCATACATCCCTCTGCTTGAATATGGACTTCTACATTCCCAAGAATATATTGGAGCTTTTCAAAGCCCCGATAGGGACATCTTAGTCCCCAGCATTCCTTTTAATCCTTTTAGTTATTGTATTGTTTGTCCCAGCTGTTACCCACTGCCCGTTAAATCATTTCTGACAAACACCCAAGGAAGAAGGGGTTTTTTTGGATGAGCTTGAGATCATCCAAAGAAATCACTTTGCAAGTGGGGATCTTCTGGAGAACCATTATAAAGGTCAAATAATGACAGTTCTTTAGAAATGAATCTTTGAAAGATTCTGTTGCATTGCACTCTCTTTGGTGACTACTAGACTGCACCAAGAATTTTAGCAGGTTATTTTTAAAGGCTATCATGCAGCTGAGAGCTGGAGATGGGTCTAGAGCACTGATGTGTAGCTGTATTGAATTAACACCCTTTGGTTTCTGCAGTCCTTTGGTTGGTTTCCAGGTGTCTGGAAAAGTTGATTCTGACAATTTCTGCCATTTTTTTTTCATTGCATTATGTAAGAAAGAATTTTCAGAAGTCCTTTAACTCTTCTGTTTTCAGTGATGTCACCCTGAGGCAACTTTTAATCTAGTAGAATCAGAATGGCATGAGTTGAAGGTTGGATATATTTTCTAAATTTCATTCCATTCTGACATATAATTAATATCTTTTTCCCCTTTTAGAGTCTGGAGAAATCAGATTTAGGAACCAGCCTGCCTGGATTTAAATTCTAGTTCTGCTGCTTAATAGCTTTATGGCCTTGGTCAAGTTACTTTTCTGTGCTGTAGTGTCTTCATCAGTAAAATGGCTATAATGATAGTTCCTACTAATAGAATGAGGATTTGAAAAGTCAGATCTTTGTAATGTACTTAGAACAATGGCATATAATAAACAATCACTAAAGATCTCCTGTTTTCAGAAGTTACGATGTTGGGGGCACCTGGGTGGCTCAGTTGGTTAAGCGACTGCCTTCGGCTCAGGTCATGATTCCGGAGACCCGGGATCGAGTCCCACATTGGGCTCCCTGCTCTGCGGGAAGCCTGCTTCTCCCTCTCTCGCTTCCCCTGCTTGTGTTCCCTCTCTGGCTGTGTTTCTCTCTGTCAAATAAATAAAATCTTTAAAAAAAAAAAGAAGAAGAAGAAGAAGTAGTAGTTACGATGTTGAAAATTTTATTGTGAATCTTTTATTTAGTTTTGAATGTATCTTGCAAGTATCAAGGATTTTTTTAACTTCTCAGTACATGTAAGTTTAAAAAATGCTGTACAAAACATTGTAAAATATTTTTTATCTTATACAAAATGAGTCTGATAAAGTATACATTGCTTATATGCTGTTATTAAGTATTAACAAATAAACGGAAAGCCCAGATAAAGTTTAATGAAGAAAGCTCCTATTGTATGTTTATTTATAATATTATCTGCTTATTATTTTATTAGGTCAATAATAATGAAATGGTTGCATTACAACGAGAGCCCAGTAACCCCTATGATAAGAACGCAATTAAAGTAAACAATGTAAATGGAAATCAGGTTGGCCATTTAAAGAAAGATCTTGCAGCTGCTTTGGCCTATATCATGGACAACAAATTGGCACAGATTGAAGGGTAATGTACTTTCAGAGTTTAGTCTTAATAATTATAAGTTGTGATCTTTGAATTTGTTAAGAGGCTGTATAGTTGACCTGACAGCTTTTATCACTATGTCTTTATTATATGTTCAGTAAATCTGTTAATTCTCTTTCCATTTGCCTCTACTACCCCAGCTATGAAACAACTGTTCCCTTACTTTCCTACTAAATTATTACCACAGAGAATAATAGACTTTCATCCAGATATTGGGAATTCCACACCATGTGTCCACACCACACCTTATAATGCATAGATTTGGGAATTTGGAAGTGTTTGTTTAAATCAGAGGTTGTAAAACTAAAAACCTGTGATTATGTGTAGGTGAGTTTTATTTTGCCTGCATAGTGTTTTATAATTTTTCATTTATTTCCAATATTCAAATATCTGGATATTCTGCATTTTATACAGTTTAATTTTTTCCCTAATGTAAAAATTATTTATGCAGATTTCTCTTGACAAATGGAAGATCTGACCTTCATTTTCACAGGACATCAGTTGACTGGAACAGAGTAGCAGCTACTGCTTTAGGCAAGGCCTGTACTCTCCCCATTCTACTACCTCTTCCTTTTTTAAAACTCCTCATCTCCTTGGTTACCTTTTTTCTCTTTTAGGCATTATTTATTTACTTAAAGATCTTATTTATTTATTTGACACAGAAAGACATAGCTAAAGAGGGAACACACGCAGGGGGAGTGAAAGAGGGAGAATCAGGCTTCTCTTCCTTCCCGGGACTCTGGGATGACTTGAGCTGAAGGCAGACGCTTAGTGACTGAGCCACCCAGGTGCCCCTCTCTTTTAGGCATTTAGTCTATGATTTCAATTTAAGTATGGAATGTTTAGAATATGAAAGGTGAGGTTGCATCTTAAATGCTCAGTAATGTCTTCTCACTTTTTTTCTTCATTTTCAGTTCATTTAAAGTTAAAGTTATTGAGAATAAATTTTCAGTGAATCTATAGTTAACCCTTGGACAATATAGGTTTGACCTATATGGGTCCACTTAAATGTAGATGTTTAAAAAAATAAATGCAGTCTAGCACTGTGACTATATTCTGTCCTCATTATGATTTTGTTAATGTTTTCTCAGCTTACTTTAAGAGCACAGTCTATCATGCATATAACCTACAAAACGTGTTAACTGACTATGTTATTGGTAAGGCTTACAATAGGCTATTAAAGTTTTTAGGGTGTCAAAAGTTGTATGTGGATTTTTGACTGCATAGGGGGTTAGTGTCCATAAACCCCATATTGTTAAGGGTCAAATGTAGTTCTTGCAAATCATTCCCCATTCTCCCAAAATGGGTTGCTTACCCTCACTGGCTCTGTTAGTGAAAACTCTACCCTTTCAATTAAACTATTTTACCTATCTTACAATCTCAGTTATAGGCTATGTATGCTGCTTTATTCCATCTTTTCAGTTTCATCTGGCTTTCTGTTCTAAAAACAGAGGAACAGAAACTGATTGTTGTTGATCCTCTTCCCTGTACTCTTTCTTTCTAGTTTGCCCAAATAGTTTCTTCTTATTTTACTTCCTTGCAAAATTTGAATGTGATGCTTACAATATTTAATAGTCATCTTCCTATTTATTTATTTATTTATTTATTTATTTATTTATTTATTTGACAGAGAGTGGGAGAGAGCACAAGCAGGGGGAACAGAGGGCAGAGGGAGAGGGAGAAGCAGCCTCCCCACTGAGCAGGGTTGCGTTCAACATGGGTCTTCATCCCAGGACACCGGGATCATGACCTGGGCCAAAGGCAGATGCTTAACTGACTCAGCCACCCAGGTGCCCCTGATAGTCTTAATGGAAGTAAAAAATAACATTTCTGATTTTCTCTCTCTCTTTTTTACTCTTCTGAAATATAATAGGGTTGTTCCTTTTGGTGCAAACAATGCTTTCACCATGCCTCTCCACATGACTTTTTGGGGAAAAGAAGAAAATAGAAAAGCCGTTTTAGATCAGTTGAAGAAACATGGATTTAAATTGGGTCCTGCACCAAAAAGTAGGTTTAAAGTATAAGCTCCTATTATTTTGCTATTGTAAGGTGTAGGAATTGTAAAACATTTCTTCTCCTGAGAAATAATTTGAGTTTGTTTGGCTAAACTAATTTGTGTTGGAGACTCTGAGTTGTAACTTAGGATGCTTTTTAAGGAAATCCCTGATCTTTTTTTCCTTTTTATTTTAAAATAATTATAGATTCATAGGAGGGGGCTATTTGTGTATGTGAGAATGTGCACATGTACACGCATGTACAAAGAGGTCCTGTATTCCCTTCCCTAGTTTTCCCTAATGATAATATCTGGAAATACCTGATTTTAAACTTTGTCTTTGATAAAGACAAAAAGAATCTCCCAGTAGGGAATGAAGAAGTATTATTTATTTGGCACGAGTTTTTTCAAAAATGTGGAATTTGTTTAATAATGTATTTTTTAATGACTTTTAGTTTTTAAAAAATCTTGTAAATATATTTAGAACACAAGTTCTAAAAGTTACTTACTAAAAGATAATTCATTTGGTGATTTTGTTTTTTCATTTTGTAAATTACAGCTTTAGGATTCAGTTTAGAAAGTAGTTGGGGCTCTGGAAGAGCTGGACCAAGCTATAATATGCCAGTTCATGCTGCAGTACAGATGACAACTGAGCAGGTATGCTTTTTTATTTTATAATTTAAAAGTGAAGTTTAAATGTTGGTGATTATGTTTAAAAGAATAAGATTAAGTATGTATGTGCTGGTATTTGTGATCTTCAGGTATGTTAAGTTATGAAACATGCTATAGAATATATATTTAAAACTTTTTTTTTTAATTTGATTTATTTGCGAGAGCAAGCAAGGGCAAGCAGAAGCAGGTGGGAAGGGCAGAAGGAGAGAGAGAAGCAGGATCCTGAGATCACTACCTGAGCTGAAAGCAGTTGCTTAACTGACTGAGCCACCCAAGCACACCTGTATTAAAAATTCATATGAAAACAGGGATAAGGAATGCATACACATTCATACATATATTAAAACACGTGCATTGTTGGATATGCATGGGTTGTTTCAGTATGTTCTGATGTTTTTATATTTGATTTTTTTAAATGTTCAAATATTAATTAAAAAAAATTGAAATGTGTGAGACTCTCTTTCGATAAGATTACAAATGAAGTGCAAAAAAAAATTAATTCCAAATCTTAGGCATTAGTGTAGTTCTTACTTTGTCTAATTTATAGTCTAAGATACTATTAGGCTGAGTTAATTTGGGAAAAAAAGGATATAAAATAAATTAATGGAGATGGGTCTACAGATACATCAATTTTTTTTTGTCTCTACCTCTCTCTGTTAGCCTTTTTGTCTTGTAATTGTAGTTACCATATTTTACCTGCTTGTTATTAGTAGGGCTTAAGCCTGTGTCTGGTGGGTAAACCCCAGGTTACCTCTCTAACTTTTTTGATTTGGCCTCATTTCTTCTGGGCTGCTGCTTTGTATTCATGTGCTAATTTATAAAAGTAATCATAATACATACATGTTATAGAATTAGATCAGTTTAAAGAACCAGCTAAATTAGTGTAAGATAAGCTATTAATACTTTTTGGCACATTGCAAGTTATTTACAGTAATAGTAAATGAAGTATCATTGACATAAAAAGAAAGTCAAGTAAATGTACCTGATGGGATCTGACAAAATGTTTTAAATGCAACTAATAGGATCATGGAATTTCAATGACAGAAGGAACCTTAGAGATACTCTAAATCTAAATTATCCCTTTCATTTTATAAGCGTGAGATATAGACCATAAAGGATAAGTTTCTTGTCCAGTGTTATATACAGATTTGTGACAGAGCTGTGACAAACCCTAGATTTATTCCATCTATATTCTTTTGATTATAACACAGTTATCTCTTACACCTAAAGCACCTATTCATTCTGCCTTCAATGAACAGTGTAGCAACTCAAAGAATATGTTAGATACCTGTTCGTATTCAAATCTTTTAGTTAATTAAATAATTTGAAAACTCCGAATTAAGTGAGATTATTTTAATTGGTTTGTTTCATGATGTTTCTTGTTGCTGTTTGTTGTAGCTTAAAACAGAATTTGACAAGTTGTTTGAAGATTTAAAAGAAGATGATAAAACTCATGAAATGGAACCAGCTGAGGTACTGAGCCAATATTTTCTATTTATTTATTTGTTTAATTTGTAAAAATATTTTATTTATTTACAAGGGGAGAGAGCATACCTGTGAGAGATAGAGGGAAGGGGCAGAGAGAGAGGGAGAGAATGTCTCAAGCAGACTGAGTGATGCTGGGGTTTGATCCCATGACACCAAGATCATGACCTGGGCCGAAATCAAGAGTCAGACAGAATCCTAGAAGAGAACATAGGCAGTAACCTCTTTGACATTGGCCACAGCAACTTCTTTCAAGACACGTCTCTAAAGGCAAAGGAGGGAAAAGCAAAAATGAACTTTTGGGACTTCATCAAAATAAAAAGCTTCTGCAAAGCAAAGGAAACAGTCAGCAAAACAAAGAGGCAACCCACGGAATAGGAGAGGATATTTGCAAATGACTCTGTAGACAAAGGGCTGATATCCAAGATCTATAAAGAACTACTCAAACTCAACATCCAAAAAGATGAACACATCAAAAATTGGGCAGGAAATATGAAGAGGCACTTCTCCATAGAAGATCTACAAATGGCTAATAGACACATGAAAAAAATGTTAATCATCACTAGCTATCAGGGAAATTCAAATCAAAACCACATTGAGATACCACCTTACACCAGTCAGAATGGCCAAAATTAACAAGACAGGAAACAACTAGTGTTGGAGAGGCTGCAGAGAAAGGAGAACCCTCTTACTGTTGGTGGGAATGCAAGTTGGTGCAACTGCTTTGGAAAACAGTGTGGAGGTTCCTTAAAAAATTAAAAATAGAGCTACCCTATGACCTCGCAATTGCACTACTAGGTATTTATCCCAAAGATACAGATGTCGTGAAAAGAAGGGCCATGTGTACCCCAGTGTTCATTGCAGCAATGGCCACAGTCGTCAAACTGTGGAAAGAGCCAAGGTGCCCTTCAACAGATGAATGAATAAAGAAGATGTGGTACATATATACAACGGAATACCAGCCTCCATCAGAAAGGATGAATATCCAACTTTTATAGCAACATGGACTGGATTGGAAGAGATTATGCTGAGTGAAAAAAGCCAAGTAGAGAAAGTCAAGTATCATGGTTTCACTTACATGTGGTGCATAAGGAGTAATATAGAGGACAATAGGAGAAGGAAAGGAAATGGGAAGTAGGGTAATTCGGGGAGAGAAATGAAACATGAGAGAATTTGGACTGAGCGTCAACAAATAGGGTCTTGGAGGGAAGGGGGAGGGGGGGATGGGAGAGCCTGGTGGTGGGTACTGAGGGCACCTATTGCATGGAGCACTGGGTGTGGGGCATAAATAATGAATCTTGTAACACTGAAGAAAATAAAATTAAAAAAAAAGAGACACTTAATGTACTGAGCCACTCAGGCACCCCCAATATTTTTTATTTAAAACTATTTGGAATTTTAAAATACACTGTTAATCTCTACAGTTTTTAGCACAAGATCAAGTTTTTTCCAGAATCTGCGTGGAGAAAAAGAAAGGACTGGTTTTATTTCTATTTAAGACCTTTCTTTCATTTATAGGCTGTTGAAACACCATTACTTCCACATCAAAAACAAGCTCTAGCTTGGATGGTTTCACGGGAAAACAGTAAAGACCTTCCACCATTTTGGGAACAGCGAAGTGACTTATACTACAATACAATAACAAATTTTTCTGAGAAGGACCGACCAGAAAATGTCCATGGAGGAATTTTAGCTGACGATATGGGTTTGGTAATTATTTATTTTTTTTCTTGAGTTAATAAAATTTTATTTTGTAATTACGATTTTATAGAAAGTAATTTTGAAGTAGATAGAGATAGGAATATGTTGGTGCCAGTGTGGGACTAGATTTCTCTTTCAGTATAGAATAGTTTTTTTCTGTGTCTTTAACTGAAAATGAGGCTATTTTTTTGTTTGTTTGTTTTGGTTTATTTGGTTAAGGTACAATTAAATTAATTAGCAATAATGTGTAAATGCAGTCTCAGTTTTCTTTTGAAATTCAAGGTAGCTTATCTTTCATGGATTTTCTTTAAAAAAAAGAAGGGAAAGACAATGTTACATGAACTTGTTTCTGTTCTATCACAGTATTGTAATATATTGAGTATTAAATACATATTTTGATTCCTTACACCAGCAGTTTTAATACTTCTTGGTCTCAGTAACCATTACACTCTTCTAAATTTTTGACAGTCCCAGAGGTATTTTTGTATTTGTGGGTTATATCAGTATTTATAGTTCTAGATGTTAAAAAAATTTTTGAAATTAATAATTTAAAGATAATAGTTAATAAACTCATTACTTAACAACATAGCATATTTTTAAATGAAAAGGGACTATTCCAAAACAGAAGTGATTTTGATAAGACTGGCATTGTTTTACTTTTTTCAAATCTCTTTAATGTTCTAAGAGATAAATTCTGAGTCCTCATAACTGCTTTTTCATTCATTCTGTTGATAAGTTGTTTTGGTATAGGTACGTAAGGATTAGTCCTCACACAGATACATGGTTGGGAAATGGGAGGAGTATTTTAATAGTCTTTTTAGATAACTGTTTATAATTCTTTAATACAACAAAATTAAGCAAGTATTAGTTTATTAAAGGATAACAGTTATAATGTGGGACTTAAAAATGTTATCAATGAGCTTTTGTACTCTTGCTTAAAATCAGTTGGCGTAGCTTGCACATTGAATGGATATTGCACTCATACATGATCTTATAACTTCAGTCATAAAATCATGCATGAGTGCAATATCCATTTGGAATATTCATTTGGAAAATACTGGTTCATTGAGTTACACAGATCTGCCAGATGATGCATTTCATTATATAGTATCAAAAGTTTATATTCTTTGATATTACTGCTAATCTTATTAAAAATGCATTTACATTTTGGGAAGCTACTGTGCTCATGGTGTCAGATACAAGTTTTCGAACATTCTAATTTTTGCTGGAGAGTTCAGATCTTTTTCCCTTGAATATAGCTGTACTTAGTTCATTTTTCAAAAAAATGTCTACCACTCATCTTGAATAACTATTTTTTTGGTCATTTTTTCAAGTAAAATTAGTGATGCATGAAAAAGTGGTGATGCATGGTGATGTATGATGCTAGTTGAGCTTGTAACCTCAATCTCACAAGTAATTTTTCTCTAGATAACCCTCATGTTTTGGTGTGCAACAAAAGTATTTGGATGTGTTTTTCCCATTTCGTTTTACTTAGAATATTTACCTGTGTACTTGAGGTAAAATGTAATAAAATTCATGTATACTGCTTCATGTGTACTAAAAAATCTAGCACTTTTTTTGTTTTTAACATGTGAGTCATGTGGCAGCCAAGAATACAATGACCAGCTGCTTTGTTTCATGCTAAGGCAACAGCAGTTTTGCCCATAATTCCCTTTTATGGCATTACTACAGATATTAACACAAATAAGGTCTTAGCAGTATTATGTAAATAGATTTTACATACTCCTCAGAGGGTCCTGGGAAATTCTAGGACCTGTGGGCTACACTTAGAAAATTGCTGCTCTGTTTTTTAAAATTGCCAAAAAGTTAATTTCTATATTGCTAATTATAAATTCAGCTATGGAAAGTAGTGACAGATTACATGCTTCTGTTTAAGAAAAATGCATAAGAAATATGTCATTTATGCCTTGTTAGTAAGTTATAGCTTTTAAGTCTTAACAATGATCTTTAAATGAAATTTAATAAAATAATTAGGTGCATATTGGAATTACTAATCATTATAAATTGGCTCTGAACTACATGGCAAACAAATAGTTGTAATTTCATGATAAAGTAATTAGTTCAGGGTTAAACATAAAGTCTTATAACAGCAGTCTTTCAGTAGAATGTCATTTCTCAGGGATGCATGTAGTATTTTATGGAGTAAACCATTTAATATTTCTTAGTAATACTCTTAATCAACAAAATACTTTCTATTAATACATAGGTTATTTAATAAAATAGTATGCTTCTGTGGCTTTGAATGCTATATGATATTTGCCCCCTTGATTTTAAAATTGGTTTTGGAATGTTCTCAGTCAGTTGGGTTTCAGAATCTGACTAGTTGTCTTTTAAAAACATTTTTAAAGGGCAAAACTCTGACAGCCATTGCAGTAATTCTTACCAACTTCCATGATGGCAAACCTCTTCCTGTTGAAAGAATTAAAAAAAGTCAGCTGAAGAAGGTAAAGTCTGAGTGTTTTCTTTGAAGTCTCTGCTTCATTTTAATTTTGTCATTAAAAAATAATTTGCCAAAAAATTGATAATACCCAGTCTTTTTAGAAGAATGGTGAATGACCTCTCATGTGTTGCTGATAAGAGTGAAAGTTGGGTACTACATTCTTGAGGGTAACTGGGTAATATATATCAAGAATCTTAAAAACGTTTATAATCTGTGAGTCAGTAATGCCATCTCAGAGAAATTATCTAAAGAAGTTATCAGAAGGGCACCTGGGTGACTTAACTGGGTAAGCATCCAACTCTTGATTTTAGCTCAGGTCTTGATCTCAGTGTTGTGAGTACAAGCTCTGTGTTGGGCTCTACACTGGGCATGGAGCCTATTAAAAAAATAAATTTGTTTAAAAAAGTAAAGAAGGAAGTAAATCATCAGAAATCCATTTTTTCCATAGATAAAAGTACAAACTTTTCCCCCATGCATTATTTAAAGGCAGAAAAGAAACTCTATTAAGGTAACAATTATGTTATTATATAGCCTTAAAATTTAGTATTTTGCAGCTATAAAATCCTATTTTTGAAGAACATTTATTTTTATATTTTTTAGTTAAAAAGAGGCCAGGGACACATTCATGGATAGAGTTGTGTCATTTTAGAAAGGTGTATTTATGTATGTCTGAGTCTGAATGTAGTCATACATATTGATAATTATGTCCTAGTGATGATAATAAGGGTGACTTTCTTGATACTTAATTTATATATATTTTTACATATGGCATATCAACACATTTATACTCAGTTTCTAAGAATTAAAAATGAATTAGTTTTTTTTTTTTTTTTTTTTTTAAAGATTTTATTTATTTGACAGAGAGAAACACAGTGAAAGAGGGAACACAAGCAGGGGGAGTGAGAGAGGGAGGAGCAGGCTTCCCGCCGAACAGGGAGCCCGATGTGGGACTTGATCCTGCGTCTCCAGGATCATGACCTGAGCCGAAGGCAGTCGCTCAACCAACTGAGCCACCCAGGCGCTCCAAAAATGAATTAGTTTTATGGGGAAAATGTTATTAGAATGAAGCAGTTATTTTCCATTTTCAGCTTAAAATTCAAAGAACTTAAAGTAGGGAATAACTGAGCAAAAGGTATATGCAAAATACCTCTTTTTTTTTTTTTTTTTTTTTTACTTTTCTGTACTGCTGTTCTAATTTTTTAGTTTTCAATGAGGATGTTTATCAGTTTCCTGCCACTGCTTATTCAGAGTCTGTTTTATTAATTTCTGCACCTTGGTTGCATTTCCTACTTTGTACTTCTGTTGGGAGTTTAACTCTGTTCTTGAATATCTGAGATTCAGTTCCTTATCAGTAGTTCAGTACTTTACATCTTGTTCTTCCTACATTTTGTTATTAAAACAGAACATCACCATCTAAGACTACTTACAGCTTCAGTAGCAATTATCAGCTTAAAAAATGATCTGTAAACAGTAAGGTCTCCCCTCCCACCCCCTGAAAATCAGCCATGCATTTAAAATCAGGTGTTATGTAGCAGGAAGGTGTTAGTATACCTGGTTTGTCACAGTCATTGAAATTGAAGCTAAAAATGTGATTTCCAGCTAAGTATTTATTGCAACAAAAAAATTACACGATTTTAAATAGATTTAGATAGTCTAAGCTTACAGAGTGAAATCTCATTGATTTAAATTCCATTAGATTGGAGTATAATATGACTTGATTGCATGTTATAGAAGGTTTAATTTTGAACTCTGTGAAGAAAAAACTTGGTGAGCAAAATCATTTCATATAAAAAAGTAATGTACTGGGTATCCTTTATTTGTAGATAAGCTGTTACGTTCTTTATTGCATGTTGTTTAATATAAATGGTTCAACTAATTATTGAAGAAGACTAGGTAGAACTTTGGTGAAAAGTAATTTTAGTGTCAGTTTCTTATATCGGGTATTGTATATTAAGTGATGAATCACTTAAATTCTGTACCTGAAACTAATACTATGCTGTTAACTAACTGGAATTTAAATGAAAACTTGGAGAAAAAAAATAAAATCATTTGCTGAGCTTGTTAAAAAGAAAGGAAAGAAAGGTGTAATACTGCTATAATAAAAATGGCAACTTTGGACTTCAGTGTATTAATTTTTATAATGGCTATGCGGTCTTAAATAATGTAAATATTTGACATTGATTAAAATACCCTGTGCTCTGAAAAAAAAAAAAACCAAAAAATTACCTAAAATAACTTCTACTTATCAGATATGTTACATTTAAAATTTTCAGCTTATTTAGACTCATACCATTAGAAGGGGATGGTTCTTTCACCTACATTTTTAATAAAACTTAACTGGTGGAAGTTTTCAAGATGTTTCAAATTGCATTTTTTTAATACTAAAATCAAATGATCTTTTCTTATCCCAATCTCAGCAAAAATTACTTTGTACTCCTGCCCCCCCTAGTCTTAATCTCTACTCTATATGACTAAATTGCCTACCTTTCTTTTTTAATGGGAAGAATTAAATTTAACCCACTTGGCATTTGTCATTCGTACTTACAGAATGAAGTTAAAAATTAAAGATTAGAGGAACCCTGCCCTATTAAACTCATTTAAAAATAGTTTTACAAAGAAGTGTAAATTTTTATTTTTATAGAAATTTTGGCGTTCTTGTGTGTGTGTATGTGTACATATATATGTATTCATTGATGCATTTTGAAACCAAGGGATATACATGAAAGGAAAAAGAAAAAGTCGGGGATGGCAAGAAAATCCCTAATAGAGTATGATAGGAGGTACTCTGGAACCTGTACCATTGCATCTACCCACCCTGGGAATTCTGGAGAGCAAGGATGGAAATGACAGCCTCATTAAAGATTTGTTATTTACTGAGTAGGGACTCTTGGTTAAAAGTGTGTAGTTTGAGGATTCCTTTTAATTCTAAAGTAAATTTTCATTTCATATTCAGTGTTTCTTACAGTAATTATATGCCATTTATAATTTAGAAGTTTTGCCATTTGTATTCCTTTTGAACAGATAAAAATCGACTAGTTTTCTTTTTTTTTTTTTTTTAGTTTTCACTTTTGAGATACCTGTGAAAACATTTTTAATCTATTTATTTTTTCTCTTCACTTAATGCACCTCCCTCCATTGCTCCAGAATGGAGTACCAATCTAAGTAATCTTTAATATATAAAGTAAAGCAATATGATGCATTTTAAGTTTATTTAAAACTGATAGCAGTGCTGTGTAAGAATTATACCTTTTCATCTAGGAGTGTAATGTTAACAGTCAGTCTTTGAAACTTGGAGGAAACAATACCAGTGAAAAGGCAGATGGACTAATCAAAGGTAAAGTTTACTTTTGAACATGATCCTATATTTAATTTAAATTTTTCCAATTTGATGATATAATTCGAGCTCTGGTTTTATAATATGTCAAAATTTTAAGATCTCGTTTTCTAAGAATCTGATGAGAATTGGTAGTCAGGAAAATTTTCATCAGGAGGTCATGATGGAATTGGGTAGTTGTACACCAGTCAGAGAAGTTGAGGAAGAACATTTTTGGTTGAGAAAAAATTATATGAAAGGGCAGTAAAAATGAAACAATGGGAACATAAAGCATAAAGCATATTTTGTTCTGAGACCTCAGAGTAATTTATGGTAATTATAATGTGCATGGACAACAGCAGATAAGGGTAGAAAGCCAAATTCTGAAGTAGAGGAGAAATGAAGAGATCTCTGGATTTAGCAGTTACATAGCTGATTTAGCAGTTAATGACCTTCACAGAATTAATTTTTGAAGATTGGTTAGAGCAGATCAAAACAGAAAATATTTTAATATTTGTTGGTGAAGAATTGGAAATAACAGTTGTGTGTTATTTATTTCGCTAAATTTGAAAGAGAAATAGAAAAATAGTTGGAGATGAAGGCAGAATTGAGGCTTTTTGCATAAGGGGTATTAAGAAAGAAATCCATAGATCGGAAGATATTTGGGGCACCATGGAGAGAATTTTTAGGCCTCTGTAGGGGCAGTGAGATTAAGAGAATAGATAAGTTAGCATTAGAAGGAAAGGAAGGAAGGAAGGTTGATGGAAAATATGAATAATTGAGGGAATAAAAGGAAAATTATGAGTTTATAGAAGAGAGTATTTAATTTTCTTTGTGAAGTAGAGCATTATCTGGGAGTCAGAGGAGTTAAGAATTAAGCAGAGGATCCAGTATGGTATAGACCTTTGTGGTGAGTGGGTAGAGAGGGGAGCTGGCTGATTGAAAGAACAAGAATGAAGATATTAAAAGAAGTTGAATTATTGATTGGAAAACCAAGGTTTTAAGAAGGATACTGCTAGTCAAGACAATTTACTAATACTCTGTATATTTGTCCTTTTCTTTGAAATGAAAGGATCTAGATGTAGTGGAGAACCCAGTATTTCAGATGTCAAGGGAAAGAATAAATATCCCAAGTCAGAATTGTCTAGCTCCCGCCCCAAAAGGTAAACTCTGTTATGGTTTGATTGTATGTAATGTTTGTTTAAACTCTTTCTCCATTTTCTTATATATAGGAGAGAGATATGACCATTTATCTCAGTTATAGTTCTTTCAAATTCATTCTGTTACTTGAAACTTCCAAAATCACTGACTTAGGCAGGTAGGTGTTCGCATTTTATAGGTGAAGAAAAGTAATACTAATCTATAAAATAAGTGAATTGGTAGTTTTTAATAATCTCTTATCTTTCTACCACTTTTTTTTTCTATTTATTTAACATAGGAACTAACATCTAGCTCCCAAGTTTTTTGCTTTTGTTGATTTTAGAAGATTTTTCTTTATATTTTGAGGAGATGAAAACTGACAACTTTTAGATGATTTGATAGAAGCACTCTTTTCTCATCTCATTTGTCATTTCACCTTTAGAAATAAGACGTGATGAAGTTATGGAGAGTATTAACACAGACTAGAGGGAGAATTTGAATAAAATACATAATGCTCCTCTGATCTTAAATTGAATCTGTTGACTTTGTAAATTTCATTTACCCTCAGAAGGTCTAAATACTTGATTTTTTGTTGTTTTGTCTACCATAATATCTGCAGGTGTGATCACAAATAGATCACAGTCTCTATTAACTAGTCCAAGAAAGATCTCAAAACTGGAGTTTTGTTAATTGTTCCCTATCATTAATACCTGTCTAAACTGAGCACAAAACTAGGACTCCTCAGTTTCTCGTCTAGATCTCAGATCTTACAACTCTGAACTGACCATGAGCATGAAAACAGCACTGTTAGGTTGACCAAATAAGATTAAAGGACATGGAAATAGTAATAAGGACGTGGGGGAAAAACTAATAACTAACACACATATGATAGTTGATACACGTATGTTTACTATGCAGCAGACACTTTTAGGGACACTGCATATAGTAACACATCTTATGAAGTGAGTTATATTTTTATTCCTCTTTTCCAAGTGAGGAAACTGAGGCATAGAAGAATATTAAGTGACTTACCAAAGTCACATAGCAAATGAGTAGGGGAATGGAAAAATGAATCTAGGCAGTCCATTATTTTTAGGTACTTAACCACTGTAATGTACTGTTTATACACAAAATACGTAAAATTTTTCATTGTGAGAGAATTATATTTTTGCATCTTAGCTGCTCATTTCATTATATTCGAAGTATTTTCTTTGATAAGAGTTCTTTTTAGTGCTAGTTTTATATAGGTGTTTTGTTTGAATTGCAAAATACTAAGCTCAGTATTAAAAATGATTATTTTAGGAAGGTTGACTTTTTTAAGTTTAGTAATAGTGGTACTGTATTTTGTATAGTAAAAGCATCTGCATACGAAAGCAAAATGCTTTTTAGCAAATTTTACTTTTATCAAATTTTCCTTGAAATTTTTTCAAAAAACAAACAGGCAACACAGAAGCATTTGTACTGCGTGTATTAAACCTGTATTTTCATATCCCATTTTGTTTTGGTTTGATAAAAAAAATTGTGTATATTTTAGAAGAAAAACTGCTATCCAGTACAGTGAAAGCAGTGATTCAGAGGAAAATGAAATAAGTGAATTGCCACAGAAAATGAAAGGTAATATGAAATGGATTTGATTTGAAAATTTGTCTTATAGTCTAATTTCCTATTGTGACTATTTTTATATTTGGTTTTGTTGTAGGCAAACTGAAAAATGCACAGTCTGAGGCTAAGAGAATAAAAGGTATGTATTTAAATCACAGTATCCATAATCTATACTTAAGGATTATTTAAAGTAGAACAGCACAGGTTTATATTTCTTTAGCCTGGATTCTTTGGTAATAGGTCTTACACTTGACTGCCGTTTACATTTGGAGCTAATCAAAGGTGGTAAATGAATGAGGTAAATTGAAAGATTAATTTCACATTAAATCTAAGAGAAATGTAAACTAACTTTAAGCAAAGTATTTTTTTTTTTTTAAGATTTTATTTATTTGACAGAGAGAAACACAGCCAGAGAGGGAACACAAGTAGGGGGAGCGAGAGAGGGAGAAGCAGGCTTCCCGCCGAGCAGGGAGCCCGATTTGGGACTCGATCCTGGGTCTCCGGGATCATGACCTGAGCCGAAGGCAGTTGCTTAACCAACTGAGCCACCCACGCGCCCCTAAGCAAAGTAATTTTTACTACTTTTGAAAGGACTCCAATAAAACCTTATATATATAAATTACAATTGCAAAAGTTGGGTAGGAGCACCTTCTTGGTAGTGGTACTGTTTGCATTGTCATACAGATGTAAAAATTACCATTGAGTCTCATTCCTTTCTCCTGTATCTTTACATAACTCTTCAAAAGCTCTTAAAAACATAACTCCTTATTTTCTTATAATCTGGATCAAACTATTCCTAATTAGCTGAGAAATTATTTGTGGAAAATTACTCATTACCACCAAATGATAAAGAAAATTTGGCAGTATCATCATTAGAAGTCAAACACCTGTTTCCTTGAAAATATTCTTCCACCTGGAAACTGAATCACTTTGTATATGGCTATTTTCACATCTCTTCCTCAAGAGAAGTAACACTTTATGACATGTGACTCCATTCCTTCTTTGAGCTGGAATGATATGCTTAGTGTTAGGCAGTTTTGGTCACCAGATATTTTGTTTTTATTGGATAATATACACTCTTAAGATTTGGAGTATGGAGGTGTTATTTTTATTTTCTATCATCAGGAGGTACCTGTACCTAAGCTAGGAGAAAATTAGTTTTCAAATATCTTAATGATTCTGTGGTTTTATTTCAGCAGGATCTTCTAAGGTTAAAGAAGATACAGAGTTTGCATGTGCACTTGTTTCATCTACCTCTACAACAAAAAGGAGAATGTTGAAAAAGGGTTAGTAAATCTCATCGTTTTTTAGCTTTTGTTTTTCAATGTAAAAAATTCGTAATGAAAATTAAGTTATGAGAATGTGGTACAGGAAGTTTAGAAAGTACAGAAAAGAAAAAACAATCCCATCTTTTTCTGAAAGTGCATGTTTATGTGTTCTTCGAGTACTTTTTCTCTTTCTATTAATTTTAGTTAGGTCAAAAATATGATGGAAAAAAGGTCCTTTACCCATCTCAGTAGCCAAAATGTTTTCTTCTAATGAGGGCCCAGAGCAATTGTTGATGGCTCTTTAAAACCTAATTTAATTTGAATTTATTTTAATTATAATAAAGATTCAGTTCTTGGTATGAGTAGAATTTTTTCACTTACGAATATTAGTGTGATCGTCATTATAATTTTATATTTTGTAGTTCAGACATTGTATAAGAATCTAAGTATTTGAGAAGGAAAGAGTTTGAACTCTAAGGTTAAGGAGATCTGGAAAGTTATTTAATCTCTGTAACTTAGTTTCCTATATTTTACCTGGTGGGGCTATATCAGGCAGAAGTCTATTTTCATAAAAACTTATATTTAATGATGGGAAGACATTGTAAACAAGTGAACACATAATTTTAAACAACAGGCATTGTGAATAAAATAAAGGAGGATAGTGAAATAAAGATTGATGGGAGGGACCTGTTTAAGGAGATGACATTTGACCCAACACAGAATAATGAAAAAAGAGCTAACTTTTGGTCTAAAAATCAAACAATTAATTGAATTGAAAATATAGTCATTTCAGATAGAATACTCTTGACCCTAATTTTAGAAATTTTAAGAAATGTGGAATTTTCTTTTGAGATAGAATTAGAATTCAGATAGAATTAAGTTCACACTCAAAAAGTTCCTTCTTCGGGCACATAGCTATAATAGAAGGGAGAAACTTTAAAAAAATCACAGCTGTGAAAAAGAAGATGATCACATCAAAAAATGGGCAGGAGACATGAGCAGGCACTTCTCCACAGAAGACATACAAATGGCTAAGAGACACATGAAAAAATGTTCATCATCATTAGCTGTCAGGAAAATTCAGATCAAAACCACATTGAGATACCACCTTACACCAGTCAGAATGGCCAAAGTTAATAAGACAGGAATCAACAAGTGTTGGAGAGGCTGCGGAGAAAGGGGAACCCTCTTACACTGTTGGTGGGAATGCAAGTTGGTGCAGCCACTTTGGAAAACAGTGTGGAGGTTCCTTTAAAAATTAAAAATAGAGCTACCCTATGACCCTGCAATTGCACTATTGGGTGTTTACCCCAAAGACACAGATGTAGTGAAAAGAAGGGCCATATGTACCCCAATGTTCATTGCAACAGTAGCCATAATTGCCAAACTGTGGAAAGAGCCAAGGTACCCTGCAACAGATGAATGGATAAAGAAGATATGGTACATATATACACTGGAATATTATGCCTCCATCAGAAGGGATGAATACCCAAACTTTTGTAGCAACATGAACTGGATTGGAGGAGATTATGCTGAGTGAAGTAAGCCAAGCAGAGAAAGTCAAGTATCATGGTTTCACTTACTTGTGGAGCATAAGGAATAATATAGAGGACAGTAGGAGAAGGAAAGGAAATGGGAAGTGGGGTAAATCGGAGAGGGAGACAAGAGACTTTGGACTCAGAAACAAACTGAGGGTCTTGAAGGAGAAGAGATGGGGAGATGGGTGAGCCTGGTGGTAGGTATTGAGGACACATATTGCATGGAGCACTGGGTGTGGGGCATAAACGATGAATCTTGGAACACTGGAAAAAAATCACAGCTGTGAAAAAAAATAAGCACATTTCTGGAAGAAATGCAGAGTAGAAACAAAAATCAGTGGAGACCAAAATGATGGTACTTTCTTAAATAAGACACAAAACGTCATAAGGAAAAATTGATAAAATTCTACATTTTAAATTATCGTGCATCAAAGTATAGCACAAACAGGGTGAAAAATGGTAAGACTGAAGAAAATATTTCTGTTAAGCGTAATTTACAAAGGATTAGTATTTCGAATGTATGAGAAACCTCTGCAGATGAGTTGGAAAAAGATAATCCAGGAGGAGAATAGCCACTAAGAATACAAATGCACATTCTAAGGAAAGAAAACATAAATAACCAATAAATGTGGGAAAGCTGTGCATAGATTCAGTCACTGGAAAAATCAAATTTAAAGGAACAGACAGATACCATTTCACTTGTTATATTTAAAGACATTTAAAAACCTCACCATGACACGTATAGGTAAGGTTGTATAACAACAGGAACTCTTATGCACTGTAGATGGGAATATAAATTACCATGGTGAGCACCTAGGCCACATATAATGAAGATAGATATATCACTTAAATATGTAGAAAGACACATGAAAAAGTTTTCTCTACTATGTTACTTTAGAAAAATACTGGAAATAATATAATACCATCCAGTAGGGGAATGGAAAATAAAATTATGGCATATCCTTTCATAGGCTGCCTGAGTATTCTTGCGACATGGCAGCTGGCTTCCTCCAAAGGGAGTGGTCAGAGAGAGAGTGGGGGAGAGCACTCAAGAGAGAAACTGCATCCTTTATAGCTTTTTTTTTTTTTATATATTTTATTTATTTATTTGACAAACACAGCTAGAGAGGGAACACAAGCAGGGGGAGTGAGAGAGGGAGAAGCAGGCCTGATCTGAGCATGGAGCCCGATGCAGGCCTCCATCCCAGGACTTCAGGATCATGACCTGAGCCAAAGGTAGTCACTTAACCAACTGAGCCACCCAGGTGCCCCGATCCTTTATAACTTAATCTCATAAATGATCTGCCACCACTTTTGCCATATCCTGTTTGTCACCCTAGTAGAGTGTGGGAGATATAGGACGTTGTGACTGTCAGAAAGTGGATTATCTTGGAGTCTGGTTACCACATTAACTATAGTACAGATTCCAAAAACTGCATACAACAAATGTTATCTCCTTTTTTTTTTTTTTTTTTAAGATTTTATTTATTTGAGAGAGTGAGTGAGAGAGAGCCTGAGAAGAGATAAGGTCAGAGGGAGCAGACTCCCCGTGGAGCTGGGAACCCGATGTGGGACTCGATTCAGGGACTCCAGGACCATGACCTGAGCTGAAGGCAGCGGCTTAACCAACTAAGCCACCCAGGCGTCCCAAAACAAATGTTATCTTAATGATAACTCAAATACATATCAGGAGATAATCCAAACTTTTTTCTTGCATACTCTCTCAATCACAATTCTCTACCTCCCCCCCGCCCCCCAAGTAATCACTGTCTGGATTTTAGTTGTTGAAAGTGACAAGGTAAAATCTAGTACCTTTTACTTCATCATGGCTGGAAACAACAGTCTACTTCATTTAAATTCTTCCTATTTTCTCTTTTCATAAAGGCACATATTGTCTTTTTTTTTTTTTTTTTTTTTTTTTTCATATATGTGGGAAGAAAACTAAAGACTGATTCCTTCTTTCAGGAGCATCTGCAGTGGAGGGTTCAAAAAAGACTGATGTTGAAGAGAGACCAAGAACAACACTGATCATCTGCCCTCTTTCTGTGTTAAGCAACTGGATTGTAAGTCTTCACAGTCTTTTAAAAATGAGATGTAATTTATATTTTAGTCTTGTATAATAAAAAGTATTCTGTTAGAGTCATTCATTGGGAAAGGTATACTTGGTCAGCACTTTTAAGTTTAAATAATTGTTAGGTGAATTGGGGTTTTATTTGCTGAATTAAAGTAATTCTTTGAAGATACATGGTAGAGAAAGAAACATCATTAATTGTTATCGTAAGATTAGGTTTGTACTTCCTCTGCCATTTCTGTCCCACAAGGTAGGAAAGATACATAATTTAAGACTGCTACATTTAAGAATTATTGAAAACTCTTTTTTAAGAACTACACTAACTTCTGTGTATGTAACAACTTGTAGCATTAATGAGCTCCTTTGTGCTCAGTTTTTCCCTAATCTCTTTTGGTAGATTTTCTCACTTAGTCCTCACAACCATCATTCTCACTTTCCTGGTGATCAGATTGAAACACACAGAAATTAAGTAACTTGCTTAAGATCATCCAGCTAATAAATGATGGAGTTTGGATATCTACAACATTCTGATTCTAGAGCCTGTGCTTTTAAGGCTACCCACCAGAAACTTTGTCTTTTTTTTTTTCTTCCAGGTTTTTTGTTCTTTTCTATTCTGAAATATTACGCTAGAATGGTACCTCTTGATGTATTATTTGTAAGGAGCAGCTTGGGTTTTTTTTTGAGCAGCTTGGTTTTGTTTCCTTTCCAGTTTGAGCTTAAAGCTGCATGTTATAATGAAATAATGACTCTATTAGAAGCATTTTGAAGGGGTGCCTGGGTGGCTCGGTTGGTTAAGTGACTGCCTTTGGCCCAGGTCATGATCCTGGAGATCCAGGATCGAGCCCCACATTGGGGTCTCTGCTCAGCCAGAAACCTGCTTCTTCCTCTCTCACTTCCCCTGCTTGTGTTCCCTCTCTCGCTGTGTTTTTCTCTGTCAAATAAATAAAATCTTTAAAAAAAAAAAAAAAAAAGCATTTTGAACATAAAGACCACTGGATATGAACTTTTATTCTTGCCACGTCCAAGGTTATTGCATCTCTTCTGACCTTTCCTTCTCTAATCTCAGAAGAGGAAGAGGTCCTAGTCTTTGTAAGACCATTACCTTAGTCTGTACATTGGATTCCATCTCTTCCTGCTTTTGCATTTTTTCTGTTATTTTTCTTTTTCCTGGTTAGTTAGTCTTTCCCCACTGGCTTTTTCATGAAACATACTTGGATCTTTTTCATTTTTAAATACTTCCTCTTAATTGTGTCTCATCTTGAAGTTGCTACTCTTATCCTTTCCTTTGCTGCCATACCTTTTGGGGTTTAATTTCCACTTTGTGCTTTTACTTACTAATTCTAACTTGTAACCTGGCTTCTGTCACTTGTTCTCTAAATTGCTTTGGAAAAGATTAGTAGTTATTATCTAATTGTCAAATTTTATGCTTCCTTTTTTTTTTTAATTTTATGCTTCTTTAGTTTCTCCTTGACTTTTATGTATTCTTGCTTTCTTTGATTCTTTTTAAGCTTTTGGTGTATATACTTTTTAAAAAATTAAATCTTCTGATTAGTGTGTCATTTTTCCTCTTAGGACAAGAGTGAGGTTTAGTTCTTTCTTGCTGTTTTTTTTATTCCAACAAAATAGTCTCTTTATTTTGAGATATAGTGCATTTTGGGAAGGCCAGTACATAGGTACTAGAATGACAGTTTCACAGTTAGATTTACAAGTATTAATGGGGGTATAAACAGTAGAATTGTGATTCTTTAAGAGCGTGGGTTGGGATATGTATTTTAAAAATGGGTCATCAGTATTTCCTTATAATTTTATGTATGGAAAACAGAGTTTTAGGTAATATGAAATTCAAAAGGAAACTCCTTGGCAAAACCTTGCCTAAATGAGATTATGGAAAATGATTTTTAAAGGAATGAGTGGTTGTGCATATGTGGATTCCTGGTTAAGAATTAGAATTTTGTGGGGTGCCTGGATGTCTCTGTTGGTTAAGCTTAGTTGGCCTTGAGCTCAGGTCATGATCGCCGAGTCCTCAATCAAACCCCAAGTCAGGCTCCCTGCTCAGCCGGGGAATCTGCTTCATGTGTACACCCTCTGCCTCATGTGTACACCTTCTTTCTCTCAAATAAATAAATGAAATCTTTTTTAAAAAAATTAAAATTTTGCAATCTTTGAATAAGCTACTCTCTTCCC
Source organism: Spilogale gracilis (assembly GCA_004023965.1). Lineage (NCBI taxonomy): Eukaryota > Metazoa > Chordata > Mammalia > Carnivora > Mephitidae > Spilogale > Spilogale gracilis. Next base: position 93,385 of record PITA01003811.1, on the reverse strand, counting down.
AGCCTCTGTGTAAATGACATAGCACCCTAATGCGCTGGCTAGAACTACCTTATCATCCTTTTTTGGGTCTGCTGATAGGGGAGAGTCCAGTTAAAATATAAGATACCAATCCTACTTCCAGCATATACTTACCCTGGATATTTGGACAAATTATCTTCCGATGAGAAAATGAAATAACACATATTTTATTCACACACACAAACTGAAACACGGTAACTAGAAACACAATACTATCATTCTCTTTCTCTAGGCAAGTTAATTTTTTTCTATTTCAGGTCTAATCCTGCCACAAATTTGTTCTGTTTCATTTCAAGGCAGCCCATTGATTCAGTTTTCTCATGTTGAATTATTTCTCTTTTTTTTTTCCACCAGATTTTTTTTTTTAAGATTTTATTTATTTATTTCACAGAGAGATCACAAGTAGAGAGAGAGGAGTAAGCAGGCTCCCTGCTGAGCAGAGACCCTGATGCAGGCCTCGATCCCAGGACCCTGAGATCATGACCTGAGCCGAAGGCAGAGGCTTTAACCCACTGAGCCACCCAGGCGCCCTCCACCAGATTTCTTAATAAAATTCTCTGCATTTTTCACCTTTACTCTTTCATATTTTACTCTTTTTCTTAGTATTTTTGCCTTTACTATTTCATTTACCATTCTCTCTTCAGCCCAAAGTAGTCTGGTTTTTGCTCCCACCCTCAATAGAAACTGAAGGCCTTCAGTGACCTCATTATTGCCATGTCTAGTGAGTTTCCATTTTCTTTTCTTCTGCTCTGATTTCTTTTTATAGCATTTTGTTAATGCTATAAAATCCGTTTTAAACCTTTTTTGTAAAGAAGCAAATGAACATAAATTACAAGTAAAAAATCAACTTTGTATTCTTCTTGAAACTTTGCTGTTATTTCCCCTCCCCCACATAGTTTTTTTGCTTCCCCAACTTTCTGACCACTGTTTTTCTCCCATGGTTTCTATTTAGCCTGTCTTCTCCCCCCTCTACCTTTAAAGCATGGTATCTTTTTTGAATATTAGGAAAATTTTTAATGAGGTCTGCATTTACTTAACAAGATTCAAGAATTTAAAAAGTCTGCCACATTTGCTTTATTTTTTTTTTTGCTGGAGTATTTTAAATTTCCCCCAAAAAACAGGGCCACTGTTTAAATACTGCCATTCTGTAGGTTCTGCCCCTAACTTCCTTTTCTCATTATGCATATTCTTAGAAAATCTTTCTCATTCCCGTAGCTTCATGTACTGTCTGCTGATAACTTCGTCAAGTCCATCTCTGCATTGTATTACAGACCAATATTTAACCTTTCCTAGTAGGGGCACCTGAGTGACTCAGTCTGTTGTGTCCGGTTCTTAATTTCAGTCAGGTCATGATCTGGGGGTCCTGGGATTGAGCCGTGTCAGGCTCTGCACTTGGTGGAGAATCTGCTTGGGATTTATTCTCTCTCTCCCTCCTTCTGTCTCTCCCCCCACCCCAGCCTATCCCCCCACTTACATGTTCCCTCTCTCTCAAATAAACACATCTTTAAAAATAAGTACTCTTAAAAAAATTAAAAATAAATAAATACTTATTAAAAATAAGTAAATAAATAAATATTCCTTATATACATCTCTAGTCAGACATTCTGTAGTCCAGGAATTGTAAATGTCTAAAATAATAATATTTCTTTTTCTTTTTTTTTTTAAAGATTTTATTTATTTATTTGACAGAGAGAAAGATCACAAGTAGGCAGAGAGGCAGGCAGAGAGAGAGGAGGAAGCAGGCTCCCCGCTGAGCACAGAGCCCAACATGGGCCTCAATCCCAGGACCCTGAGATCATGATCTAAGCCGAAGGCAGAGGCTTTAACCCACTGAGCCACCCAGGCGCCCAATAATATTTCTTTTTCATTTTAAGATTTTATTTATTTGAGAGAGTGAGACCACGAGCTAGGGAAGGGGCAGAGGGAGGGGGAGGGAGAGAATCTCAAGCAGATTCCCTGTTGAGCACAAACCCCCAACATGGGGCTTGATCCTAGGACCCCGAGATCATGACCTGAGCCAGCCAAAGTCAAATCCTTAACAGACTGAGCCACCCAGATACCCACTACTTTCTCATTTTTATATCCACTCTCCCCTTTTTTAAAACTTCCTTATATTTTTATCACACAGTTATTCTAGGCACTCACTTTAAGTATCAGATCTTCTTTGTCTTCTCCCCCCTTTTTTTAATATCCCATATTTAAATTAGTCCTCAAGTCCCATCAGTCCCTTTTTCTCGGTATCTTTCTTTTATACCTATCCCTCCCATTCTGTTCTTACCTCTGGTACTTTAGGGCTTTATCATCTCTCACCTAATAGATTCTCAGCTTTGTTTTCCTGGTATCCTCTTTTTTTTTTTTTTCTTTTCTTTTAAAGAAAGGTTTCATTTATTTGAGAGAGAGAACAAGCACAGAAGCAGTGGCAGGGGGAGGGACAGAGGAAGAAGCAGATTCCTCAATCCCAGGGCCCCAGGATCATGACCTGAGACTGAAGGCAGATGCTGAACTGACTGAGCCATCCACATACCCTTCTTTGATATCCCCCCCTTTTTTTTTCCTGATCAGAATCTCTCAGATTTGAGAGAAACGGTCGTGTTTTAAGCAGATCATGTTCTCAAAGAGGGCTGGAACCAGGTCTTACTTTTCTTTTTAGCTTTACTACTTTTCTGGTTGATAACCTGGCAAATAGTAGGTCTATGGTAAGTGAATAAAAGTGGATACTATGCTTGAATCTCTGCCTACATTCTTGAAAACATTGGTTGCTCTTTTATGGTTTAATTTTGATTTTTACGAATGTTACTAACGTATCAAAGATCCTTTTTGTTAAAATACTAAATTTTTAAAAAACTGATTACAGTTTTAAAGAAACTTGGTTATTTTTCCTTCTAAAAATGAAGTGGCTACTGAGTGGTAGGACCAAGCAAAATTTATGTAATGCAGTATTATTTCATATATGTCCATTTTTCTGACAATAAAATAATAATTAGTATTGTTAATTATTATTATTTTTAGATTGCAGGAAATGTGATTTTATGTAATTTTAGTAGTTTGATTTGTATACAGGACGGTACTTTATTAAATGTGACACTAATTTGTTTATTCTAAATATTTCTAATTTTCTTCTAGGACCAGTTTGGACAACATATAAAATCAGATGTGCACTTGAATTTTTATGTTTACTATGGTCCTGATCGTATAAGAGACCCAGCCTTGCTTTCAAAACAGGATATTGTTTTGACTACATACAACATTTTAACTCATGACTATGGAGTAAGTATGCTGAGACCCATATTTCAGAAGTTGAATCTAAGAAATATGCTTCAGGTTTCTAAAGTGTTCTAAAATTCAGACTTTATACTTTTCCTTTCTTTCTAACTACTTAAGAATATGCAGAAAGTAAATAGGAAATTTTAATATTCTGCAAAAAAGGGTTGAACTTTCTTCAGCTAATTAGGAATATTTTCCATTTAGAACACTTGAAGTTACAGTTTTACACTGGAATTGTAACTAAGTTTAGATAGCAGTTTGTCAGTGAATTCTGTTTTTTCTAGTATTCTGGAATATTATTTTCTATCACAATGATTGGATTAATTAACTCAGCTTAAAAATAAGCTTTTTTTATTTTTATTTATTTTTTTTTTATTAGATTTTATTTATTTGACAGAGAGAAACACAGTGAGAGAGGGAACACAAGCAGGGGTAGTGAGAGAGGGAGAAGCAGGCCTCCCGCCGAGCAGGAAGCCCGATGTGGGACTCGATCCTGGGTCCCCGGGATCATGACCCGAGCCGAAGGCAGTCGCCCAACCAACTGAGCCACCCAGGCGTCCCAAGCTTTTTTTTAGATAGCTGAAGTTCATGAGTTTCCCATTTAATTTAGAAGTTTAATTGTTGTTTGTTTGCCTGTAATTCCAGTTTTTAATATGTTCTTCAAAATACTTATTGTCAAAATTTTGGTCTTCTAGTAAGAACACTAACTTTGTTTATTTTTTATATTTTTTAAGATTTTATTTATTTATTTGACAGAGGGATAGAGAGCACAAGTAAAGCGGAGGCAGAGGGAGAAGAAGAAGCAGGCTCTCCGCTGAGCAGGGAGCCCAATGTGGGGCTTGATCCCAGAACCCTGGGATCATGACCTGAGTGGAAGGCAGACGCTTAATGATTGAGCCACTCAGGCACCTAAGAGCATTAACTTTAACATAAAAGAAACTATGTTGTACTGAAATAATTCTTAAAACTGAAAATTTTTCTTTCATCACAGTTTTAATCTGAGGCAGAATTAGCTCAATGTTTGAACCAGAGTTTCAGTAGAGCTAGACTACGTAGATTTAAGTGATAGCTCTGCTATTTCCTAACTATGGTACTTTGAGCAACATATTTCCCAGCCGTGGTGCTTCAGTTTTCTCATCTGAAAAATAGGAGTAAATTGTACTACTTCATAAGCTTTTGGGGATTCAGTAACTTAATGTATATAGTGCTTAAAGCATTATCTACCACATAGGTGTTGATATTAAAGAATAATGATTGTATTACCAAATTACATGAAGTACTATTTTCTTTTCCCGTGTTTTTTTTTTCCTTTCCTGTGTTTTTAATTCACATGAAACATTTATTTCAGACTAAAGGTGACAGTCCATTACATAGCATAAGGTGGCTAAGAGTGATCCTAGATGAAGGACATGCCATCCGAAATCCAAATGCTCAGCAGACAAAGGCTGTACTTGATTTAGAAGCAGAAAGAAGATGGGTATTAACAGGTAAAAAGGTTTTTGTGTTTTTTTTTAATTTTCCATATCATTAAGTAAGTTTTAGTGAGGTAACTTTGTATAAACTTCACGTGGATATGAAGTTTGTCCATAATTAATCGTAAAAGTCATTTAATAAAATATTTTGACTTGTTTTTCTAAGTTGCCCATGCTGTGGCAACATATGAATTATAGTCAACTTATGAAACAGTCACTAAACTCATTTTTTTTAAACTTTGAAGATTCACTGGACACTTTAATTCTATAATCAGAATCTCGATTTCTCTATTTCTCATTTTGAAGCCAAGCCTGTTTGCTACTTGTGACACCTTTACTAGGATATGGGGAAGAGAATGTAAACTCAGATTCATTTTTTTCTTCCTAGTACTGCTGATTTAAAATCAAACAAATGTTCTTGGATAAGGAGAAAGTTGAATTTACTGGACCTGTGGTCTTTTTCTTTGTTAGTATGGCAAGTCAGAGCTAAAAATTAGGGTAAAACTGTATTTTGAGATTGTATATATGTTTAACAGTCGATTATAGTTATACCTTGATAGTTAGTGGGTGTGCCTGGTGCAGAATGCCCGTTTTCAACTGCTGTTTCCTCTGATTGGGTCAGATGGATATTCTGAATGGATACACTATAGAATTAACAATAGTTTTATGTTATTTTTAGGCACTCCAATTCAAAATTCTTTAAAGGACCTGTGGTCTCTTCTTTCCTTTTTAAAACTTAAACCATTTCTTGATAGAGAATGGTGGCATAGAACAATACAGCGTCCTGTCACAATGGGAGATGAAGGAGGACTTAGGTAAGTAATTTCATGAAAACTGATTAATAATAGCAACAGGTAACTATAAGCAGCTTAAACCAATTGTCACTTTGATTACTATTTTAACTTCACTTTTGGCTTTTTTCTCCCAAGAGCATTTATAGCTTAATGCCTTCCTTTGGCTCTCAGAACCTAGTGATTCTTGTTTGGGGAGACAAGGATCTCTGGCTACCATTAAACCTTATAAACCTTCCCGTTCTTTGGTTTTAGTCAAACAGAAAGGAAAGGCAGAGCTTTATGGTCTTTGTGTGTTGCTATTGCCCTTGAAATCACCATTAATTGATTAAAAATGCCAGGAAAAACTGTATACTCTGAGGATCTTATATACATTAAATTTTCACAACTTGTGTACCTTTATATAATAGTAATTGAATGGTATGACATAACATTGACATCAACAAGAGTTTAAGAAAGAAAGTTATTTCTCATGGAGGCAGATTAATGACTTTCATCTTGGTGATAGCCATTTCAGAGGGTGCTAGGCTAATATGTAGCTTAAGGTTTTTGCCTAGAGCAGTGGTTTTCAGAGTTTGGAGTCCATTAACAAGTTGTGAAATCATTATAAAGATGGCATCTAGCATTATAAAAGAAGATGAAATAGAGTAGAAGATTTAAAGAAATTTAAATCTTCATGTGTAGTAAGTATTGTTTTGTGAAAGGTTTCTCTTATATGTGTATATAACATATATATATGTTTGCTGGAAGGAATAAAATGTGTTTCTTATTGTGGTTACAGTGAAAAAGGTTCAAAAACCACCAACGTAGTTTGCAAAACAGTCTGCTTAATTCTCAGAACCAACTATGTAAATTCTAATTTAAAAAATTGTATTTGTATTTCAGTGTTAGGAAAAGCCTTTCCTTAAAGACCTTTCTTTCCTTAAAGAACTGATGTGCCTCCTTTTTTTCCTGATGTTGAGAAGGGAGTATAAAGGTTCTAGAACCCAGAAGGAATTTCTCCCTCTTCTGAATTGTCACATCATGTTTTAATTTTTTTGGCATCTTTACTTTGTAAAAATTACTTATTTTCTTACCTTGATTTGCATATTACTGAAAAATCTTTTTGAAGGTAAGATCTTTCCACATGTCGAGAGTTTTATGGTATTTAATATAATGCCTTGTACTTTGTGTAGGTACTTAAGAATATGAATGTTGAATATTGGCTGATAGAGTTGACAGAAGTGAGAAGTCAAAAAGTTAGTGAATAGAACAAAAATGGTGAGAAGTTTTAAGAAAAATAAAGACAGGGTAAAAGAAGATTAAATGGTGACAGGTATAGAATTGAGGGCACTGAATGTGTTATTGTTCTAATTTTCTGTTGGTAGAATATATGTCTGATTATCAGATTGGATAAGACTCAAAACAAAGGGATTTAAAAAAAAACAAACCCTTACTTTGGTTCTAAAATAGTAATATATTAAAATATTCTTTTTTGTTCTTAAATCAACTTATGTAAAAATAAAAAGTTATGTAATTATTGGTTTTATTTTGACTTAGGCGTTTACAGTCCCTAATTAAAAATATTACCCTAAGAAGAACAAAGACAAGCAAAATTAAAGGAAAACCTGTTTTGGAGTTACCAGAACGTAAAGTATTTATTCAGCACATTACACTTTCAGATGAAGAGAGAAAAATTTATCAGTCTGTGAAAAATGAAGGCAGAGCTACTATTGGAAGGTATGGAAAAAAGAAAGCCATTTTAGAAAATAATTTTTCTTTACTACTTAACTGAATAGTATTTCTTAGAAATGTTAGGAAGGTCTGAAGTATACAAAAAGGTGACTGGCTTCTTGATTTAAATTCCTTTTTAAAAATTAATTGAAGTAAATGAAGTAGTTTATAATTTAACTAATAATTCCTTAAGTTAGGTAAAGTTAAAAGTTTACATGAAATGGCACATTCTGAGACGTTGCTTGCTTCTGTTCCTGGCTATCATGGGAGTAGATAAAAACATTGGAAGAAGTTTATATAGCGAGAGATAATAAACCTATTTAAGGAACAAAACTTTGGGGAATGTCCATATTTAAGAAATAGGAAAATAAAGAGAAATTACCATAGATGATTCTGTCAAGGACAGAATTAGGAAAAAAAAGTAAACTGTTGGAGAATCCCATGAAAATATAATCAAGAAAGAGGGAATGGTCAGTAGTGTCACGTGATGCAGAGACTTAGAGAAGCTTTTTAATTTGGTGATTCAGAAGGTACCGGTGTAAACTCTTAGCATAGTTTCACCAGAATACTGAGGTGTGTACCAAATTATAGGAGTAAGGGAATTTCAAAGAAGTAGCAGCTGTAGGTAGGGGTAGACCATTTTTCATGCCATTTGCAAAAGGAAAAAGAAAGTGAAACTGGTACATAGGATTGTTAGTTGGTTGCTCTATGAATTTTTTTGCATTTTATTTGTGTTAACTGCCTTGAGAAGAGAGCATGAAGAGACTACAGATAGAGAAGAGAATAAAGCAAATTGGTGAAGGAAAATGAATCCTCGTGGGTGGTAAATAGTACAGTCAGTGAAATATGAAACAAGGGTATCTACAGGGAAGGGTGGTGGGAAATTGAGGAAGATCACAGGATTTACAGCCATTCTAAAAAGTTGTAAGGTTCTTAGTGTGGTAGATAGGCTTCATGTAATATTGTATATATGTAGAAGGCAATATCACTTCCCAGACAACACATGAAATCTTGGAAATAGAAACTGATGAAGTAGATAATAAAAGGATTGGGGATTGGTAAAAAAGAGAAATTCTAGTCGAAGCAAGAACATGTTTGATGTGAGTGTCCATGGCACCGGAATGAGTAGGAGACAAGTGAATGCAGAACAGGGCTGAGAAAATAGGGGAATCTTCAAATTCAAGAACTTCACTGAGACACAAAGCAAGTTTAATAGGAATTAGAGAGATTGAAAAAGATTGTTCTAAGCAAGTGATTTCAGAGTTCAAAATCTTTCAGTGATGATTGAAATTTCCTTCATATTCATTCTGTCAACCAAAATGTAATATGTGCCTGTGTGTAACACATGTTGGGATATAGCATTATAAAGTAGACAAAAATCTCCACCCTTAAGGAGTTTATATTTTAATGCAGGGAACAGACCGTTTTAAAAAATAAAATTTGCTGGAAAAAAAAAATTAAAGCAGAGAAAGAGGATGGGGAGTACTGAAATTGTTTTAATTGGGTATTCACTGAAAACCTTACTGAAAAGTTCTTATGTGGGAAAAGATCTAAAAGAGAATGGAGTTGGGAGACATTTCAGGCAGAGGGAGCCACAAGTGTAAAACCTCTGAGTTGAAAGAATATTTTGGTAAGCTTGAAGAACAACAAAGTGCTAAGTGTGGATGGATAATATGAGCAGGAAGTCATGATGATATCAGAGATTGGAGTGGGAGTACATGACAATTTCATAAGGCATTGCAGCATATTTCAAGGGCTTTGGATTTTTTTATTAGAAAACTTTGGAGGGTTTTAACTAAATGAAGAGAGTGACATAATCTTCATTTATGTTTTAAAAGGATGATTGGCTGCTGTGTTAAGATTGATATTCTAGGAGTAAGGGCATAAATTGAACAGTGGCAGTAATCAAAGTAAGAGATCGTGGTGGTTTTCAATAGTAGTAGTAGTGATGAAGGGGGTGAAAAATAACTGGATTCTGTTATAGTTTGAAGGCAAAGCCAGCAAAACTTGCTGATTGATACAGTATGGGGAGTGAGAGAGAGGAGTCAGAGGTAACACCAAGGTTCTTCACATGAGTGTGACTGGAAGGTTGGAATTAACCATTTGCAAAAATAGGTCTATGGGAGGAACAGATTTTTTCCAGGGAAGATCAGAAGTTCAGTTTTAGACCCATTGATTGCATGATACCTCTGAGAGTTCTAAGTGGATTTTGTAGATTAGAGTTAGTGGGAATGTTCTTGATGTAAATTTGAAAGTCACCTGTGTGTAGATGGTAATTAAAGCATGAGACTGGGTGAGATCACCAAGAGTGAGTGAAGTTAGACAACAGGTCTAATAAAGAAGACAGGAGTGGCTAGTGAGGTTGGAAGAGGCTTCTGCTCTAATTATCTGGTATTCAAGAGCTTTGTTAAACTGAAATGCTGACTATTAGTAAGTGACCATGCCAGGGAATAGACTAGGTTATTCTGTTTGAAAAGGTTGAGAAGAATAACTTTATTGAAACTTAGCAAATAGATTATTTTTAAGGTATTCTAATATGTAGTACAGTTGGTAACATTTACTGATGTTTATGCATTGATGTTAATACATTCATTTAAGTGCTTTATATGTATTTTTTAAAGATTTTATTTATTTAGGGGCACCTGGATTGCTCAGTTATTAGGTGTCTGCTTTCAGCTCTGGTTGTGACTGGCAGATCCTGGGATCGAACCCCACATTGGGCTCCTTGCTCATCAGGGAGCCTACTTTTTCCTCTCCCTCTGCCTGCCGCTCCCCCTGCTAGTGCTTTCTCTCTCAAATAAATGAATAAAATATTAAAAAAAATTTTTTTTGTTTATTTAGTGCAAGTGTGAGTGGGGGGGGGTGTCGCAGAGGGTAAGGGATAAAGAATCTAAAGTACATGCCCTGCTGGGTGCAGAGCCCAACACAGAATAGATCTCAGGACCCCAAGATCATGACCTGAGCTTAGACCTCAGCTTAAGCCAAGAGTTGGACACTTAACTGACTGAGCACCCACGCATCCCCTAAGTGCTTTATATGTATTAATTAACAATCTTATAAAGTTCGTACAGTGATAACCCACACTTCACAGGTGCATCTGAGGCACAGAGTGGTTAAGTAACTTTTGTGTCACACAGCTAGTGAATGACAGCTGGTATTTATATTCAGGCAATTTGGTTCTAGAGCTTATAAGTTCAACCTTTATATTATATTGCCTCTCTGTATTGCTCATTATTTAGAAGTAATTGTTGACATAGTATTACTAATAATAACAGCATATAGATAGATATAGATATAGATATATTACCATAATCCAGGCATGATTCTAAATATTTTCCATGTATTAGCTTTCTTTAATACAACAGTCCTATGAGGTATGTATTATTACTGTGCCACTGTTAAAGCTGAATAAGCTGAAGACACAGGTTGAGACCTACCCAGATCTTCACAGTTAAATTGGCAAAGCCAGGTTTTAAACTCAGTCTAGCTCTAGAGTCTGCTCCTAATCATTAAGCTATACTTAAGTATGTGATAGACTTAGTATATAATTTTTGAATCATCCATTCTTCCTTCAGAAACTGTACTGTCCTTGTTCTGCTGTACTTTCTGTTGAAGGCATTGAAAATCAACTTTCTATTGATTTTATTTTAATGTTTTTCTTTAAAGTCTAGCAGTTTGACCAAGACCTCTCTGTTAATTTTTTTTTTCCTGGAACATGTGATACTATTTAAATTTGTAGATTTCAGCCTCCCCCACTCCCTTTCTTATAAAGTTTTCTTTAAATGTTGTTTTCTCTTCCATTATTTTATCTTTATATGTATTGGATGTTCTTTGTTTCCATAGGCATAATTTTATTCTAATCCTTTATATTTTTCTGTTTTACTTTTTATCACGTTTTCTACATTTTTTCCTGTTTTTTCACAGTGGTTCGTCTCTTTTATGGCTTTCATTTCTCTGATGGTTCACTTTTTTCTTTCACACCCCTAAGCTATACCACCTCATTTTTCATCTCTGTATTTGTTTTGCCATGATGATAAATCATGGCGGTATCCTTGCTCATAATTTTTATTTGCTTTATGGCAACATTTTTTTTTTAGTGAGTATTCTTTTACTGCCATTTGTTCCTTGCTCTTTGCTGGTTACTACTTATATTTGAATGTCTTGAGTTCTTTCTGGCCTAGTTATTTGCAAGAAGTTAATATGAATGGGGTGAGGAGGCATAGGTGTGTCCCAGACTAGTAGGAAGTATCCCTATTTAAATATGTCTCAGGGTTATATCTGAATTGTTTTAGTTTTATTTGTGCTTACACAACAAAGATCAGAAGCTGTAGGATTCCTTATAATGTGGACTCTTGTGCCTATAATCTTTACTGAAAACACAGTAGGCCTTTTGTGTTTCCTTGTTTAGCTTGCCTTCTCTCCTTGGTGTAAAACTTGTCCATGTAAGTTCAGACCACAGCCATGCACCCTGTTGTTGTTTTTGCACATGAAAGGTGTTGATTTTCCCCTCAGGGAATTCCATCTATTTTGAAGAATTGTACTCTGGCAGGTCTGTTTGAGATCTGTGGTCATATCAGCATCTTCCTATCCAACTTCTATTGCAATTGGCAGCCATTTCTCATATATTTTTCTTTATGGTTACAAATCTCTTGTGGTTTCATTAAAGGTAGTTTTGAAGTGATTTCCAGAGAAGAAAAGAACAATGACATTTTTATTCTACTGTTTTAGAATAGGGAATAATATTTAGAGGCCTTCATAATATTTAACTTTTTTTTTTTTACCTCTAGGTATTTTAATGAAGGGACTGTCCTTGCGCACTATGCAGATGTCCTGGGTCTGTTGCTTAGATTGCGGCAGATTTGTTGTCATACTCACCTTCTTACAAATGCAGTGTCTTCCGGTGGTCCCTCAGGTAAGTAGATATGATTTGTTTACATCATTATATTTGGGATATTTAAATCAGAATGAGAAACTTTTTGATGCCTATAGTGTATTATTTGTCAAATGGACATTGTTTTTAGAATAGGACTTAAGTGGAATATATTCACAAATTCTTATCAATGAAATGGAATAATAGTGATGTCTTCCAGGATTTCCAGTGATAGATACTCTTAGATGGTCATTTCAAATTAGATCTGCCTTTTATTCTGTGATAGTATGTGCAGATTGTAATGATGCTTTTGTGTAAGGTGTATTTGGTTTAGCTACTATTTTAGCTTCTGAATTTTCTTTAAATTTAAATCATGCGTATTTCCTGTAATAGAAAAAGCCTAAGTAAAGATTACCCAAGCAAAAATTTTCCCTATATAAGATTAACTTGTCTAATCATATTACAAATCTTCCTGTGAAATTAATTTTTCAGCCTTTTCTCTAGGAAATGATACACCTGAAGAACTACGAAAGAAGTTAATAAGGAAGATGAAGTTAATTCTGAGCTCAGGTTCTGATGAAGAATGTGCAATTTGCTTGGATTCTTTAACAGTTCCTGTCATAACACATTGTGCACATGTCTTTTGTAAACCCTGTATTTGCCAAGTAATTCAGAATGAGCAGGTTAGTTTTATACTACGTACAGATTCAGTGTGTGATGGAGTGGTACACCTGTCAATCTTGAGTGTAATGAAACCTGAGTCCAACGGACCATAAAGAGTTTTGCACTTGGATTTACTGGTACATGCTTTGTGGTTAATCATGTGTGTCAGTGTTTCATAGTGATATATTTCTTTTTTCTTTTTTAAAGATTCATTTACGGGGCGCCTGGGTGGCTCAGTTGGTTAAGCAACTGCCTTCGGCTCAGGTCATGATCCTGGAGACCCGGGATCGAGCCCCACATCGGGCTTCCTGCTCTGCGGGAAGCCTGCTTCTCCCTCTCTCAGTCCCCCTGCTTGTGTTCCCTCTCTAGCTGTGTTTCTCTCTGTCAAATAAATAAAATCTTAAAAAAAAAAAAAAAAAAAAGATTCATTTATTTATTAATTTATTTGAGAGAGAGAGAGAGATCACAAGTAGGCAGAGAGGCAGACAGAGAGAGAGGAGGAAGCAGGCTCCCTGCCACGCAGAGAGCCCGATGCGGGCCTTGATCCCAGGACCCCGAGATCATGACCTGAGCTGAAAGCAGAGGCTTAACCCACTGAGCCACCCAGGCGCCCGATAGTGATAAATTTCTTATATTTAAAACCTTTTAAACATAAAAAACATACACTTTTAGAAGCGTGATCAGTCAGTATTCTAATTCTATTGTTAAGATCATTGCTGTCCAGCAAATAGATCAATAATGTGAGACACAAAGGTAATTTTAAATTTTCTAGTGAAATAGATGAAGTTAATGACATTTTTATTTATCCAATATATCTAAAATATAAAAATTATTGATATAATTTGCATGATTTTTCTAACTTAAGTGTTCAGAGTCTGGTAATGTACACATACAGCATATCTCAGTTTTGTTTCGCCACAGTTCAAGGGCTTAATGGCCATGTGTATTTGTTGGGTAAGATAGGCCTGGATTCTTATGTATAGTAGAATTTTTTGAAGTGGAATAATCCTTTAAGCAGTTCTTTAGCAGAGATAGAGGTTTTTGGTTTTTTTTAACATTTTCATTGGTATACATATAGAAAAAATGTACACATCATGATTGTACAGTTGAGTGAATTATGAAGTAAACACACCCATGTAACTACTACCCTGGTCTTGTGTCCTCTTCTAATCAGTTATCTTCTCCCTCTTCCCTAAAGATAACCCCGCTATACTGACTTTTAACATTATTTCAGTTTCAGAATTTTTTTTGTGTGTAATGGTATTTGGTATATAGTTATTTAGGAGATATTTTATTAGCATGTCTTGGTACAAATAGCAACAAATATTGCTTTGAATGAGCCTAAGAGGATTTAACAGGTCTACACTAACTTTATAAGCCATTAAGAAGGAAATTTTCTTTTTTTCTAAAGAACAGTTCCAACTACTGTGCTATATTATATTAGGTTCAAGATACTGTTATTCATAGTTTCTTTACTTGTCTGCAAATAATACAGTTCACCCTGAACAATGTAGGGGTTAGGGACCCCCTGTGCAGTTGAAAATCTTCATATCACTTTTGACTCCTGTGAAACTTAACTACTAATCATCTACTGTCAACCAGGAGCCTTACTGATAACATAAACAGTTAACACATATTTTTATGTTATAAATTGTATGTGGTACTCTTTAAAGTTTTTATTTATTTAAGTAATCTCTACACCCAATGTGCATCTCACAGTCATGACCCCGAGATCAAGAATTGCATGCTCCTCCAACTAAGCCAGTAAGCCACCCTGGTGCCCCTATATGCGGTATTCGTATGGTAAAGTAAGCTAGAGAAAATACCAGAAGCATAAGAGAATAACCATCTATAGTACTGTGCTGTATTTATTGAAAAGAAATCCTCATATAAATGGACTTCTGTAGTTCAGATCCATGTTCAAGGACATATTATACTTATTTCAAGTTCCTATTAGTCAAGATCACATATCATACTTTTGCTCCCTTTTTAACCCAGTCACACTTAACACATAAGAACGTTACATCTGCCTGGAGTTCAGCATTTACAAATTTATCTGAAATGGATGAGTCTAATAAAAAGTCTAAGAAAATGCCAGCTAGTAAGAATAAAAAATTCCATACTTTTTAATATATTTAGGGAAATTTATATTTTTTTCTCTGATAAACTTCACTCATATCTTATTCTTTCTTATATAGCCACATGCTAAATGTCCTTTATGCAGAAATGATATACATGGAGACAATTTATTAGAATGTCCTCCGGAAGAATTGGCGTGTGACACTGAGAAAAAGTCTAATATGGAATGGACATCCAGTTCAAAGGTAAAATACACATGGGCAAATATTTGAGTATTTGTTTTACATTTATATAAGGATACCATGTCTTGGGTGCCTGGGTGGCTCGGTTGGGCGTTTGCCTTCGGCTTGGGTCATGATCTTGGGGTCCTGGGATTGAGCCCCTCGTCAGGCTCCCTGCTCAGCAGGAAGGCTGCTTTTCCCTCTCCCTCCGCCCCTCCCCACTGTTCATTCTCTCTCTCAAATAAATAGAATCTTAAAAAAAAAGATATCATGTCTTAAAATAATCCTGCTTTTAATTCTGTCATTTGAATATTATACTCTGTTGATATTAACATTTTTATTTCTAGTGGTCAATTTGAGAGAGAGGGAGCTTCAGTTTATGAGTGCATTCTTTCAATCTTAATTTTTAAAAACATTAGTTTTCTTTTACTCTGGCATTTTAGGGAAATAGTGGGGCAGGAACATTCTTTTTCTTTTCTTTTTTTTAAAGATTTTATTTATTTATTTGACAGAGAGAGAGATCACAAATAGGCAGAGAAGTCGGCGGGGGGTGGGGGGAGCAGGCTCCCTGCTGAGCAGAGATTCCCCCGCGATGTGGGGCTCCATCCCAGGACCCTGAGATCATGACCTGAGCCGAAGACAGAGGCTTAACCCTCTGAGCCACCCAGGCGCCCCAGGAACATTCTTTTTCTAATAAAAAGAGAGTTGTATGTATTTTGCCCATTCAAAATAGAATCAAATGGATGTCCCAATTTTTTTTTTTCAGATTAATGCTCTAATGCATGCACTGATTGACTTAAGAAAGAAGAACCCCAACATAAAAAGTTTAGTTGTTTCTCAGTTTACAACATTCCTGTCTTTAATAGAAACACCACTCAGGTAAATTCAGTATTGATTCTCACTTTGAGTAAAAGGATTTTATGTAATAGTGTTTTGATTTGGATAGCAAAAAATAATTATGTTTTACCAGTTATATTCATTTCATCTATTTAAAATGACAGTCACAATAAAAAATATTTCCTGGGAGTATAAGATTTTAAAGATTTAGTGCTGAATTTATCCAAAAAAAAAAAAACAAAAAACAACGGAGCTCCACATGTTAGTAGATGGTTAGTAAATATTTGTCAAAATAAATGAGTAGAAGAATTGGTTGAATGAAGAGATTTATAATTACTTGACATGTTTTTAAATTGCATGGAAGATGTTATTTGTCTTTTTTGTCTCTACATAGAGCCTCTGGATTTGTGTTTACTCGTTTGGATGGTTCCATGGCACAGAAGAAAAGAGTTGAATCAATTCAGTGTTTTCAAAACACTGAAGCAGGATCTCCAACTGTAATGCTTCTGTCCTTAAAAGCAGGTGGAGTTGGTTTGAATCTTTCCGCAGCTTCTCGAGTATTTTTAATGGATCCAGTAAGTAGTTCTGTAGACTTTTTGGTATGTTACTAAACTTTTAAAAAAAAACAAACAAACTATTTGGTAAATACTTTTATAGTTAAAACTGATTGTGAAAATTCTTGGGCAAACTTTAAAAAGAGATAATAACTTAGTAAATGTGTAATGAGGACTTTCTTTTAGATACTTTACATATATCTACTGAATTCTCACAGTATTTCTAGGATATCCCTGTGATAGATCCTTTTGAGGTTTTATTATTGTCCTTATTTTACAGGTGAGGAAACTGAAGCACAGAGAAGTAAAGTAACTTGCCCAACATCATGCAGTAATATGCAAACCAGGATTCCATATTCTTAATTTATGTCCTGTGGTTTTCTGCCTCTGTATATTGAATTAGTTTCTATTAATGGTGATGCTGTAGTGTAGTGGTTTCATTCATTTGGCCAACAAATAATGTGATACTACATTGTGTCAGGGAGTCTTACAGGCAACACAAATCTTGCTATAAACAAGGCAGACAAAGTAGCTACCATTGTAGTGATGTTAATGGTCTCAAGTTTTAATGTGCATAGAGTTAGTAAAATGTAATTTCTCCTCTATGCTCAGAGATTAAGGAGTTCTTGGATGAGACCCAGGAAGCTGTATTTTTATAAAGATCATAGGTGATTCAGGTGTAGGTGGTGCAGCATCACAGTTTGAGAAACTAATATTATTAATGGAATATTTTGGATAAATTTTAGCATCTAATACAGTAGAGTCACTTGTAGTTGTACAGTATAGACCTAGCTGTAGAGTGGGAGCTAAAATTCACTCTGAACTTTATTCACCAAATTGTGACATAAAAGACACATGCATAGAGGGACAGCACCTTTTCTAATTGCACAAAGAACTGTAGGCACTCTGGAGTAATTCAGTTTTTAATTTGCACTGGGTTACTGTCAGGGCCAGAGGCAACCCTGTTTGCTATTTCTGTTCATCAGAACCATATCTTGACGTTCACAGATTTCACATTAATGTTATAGGTGGCAGTGGTCTGTTGTATTTTCTTGCCTTAGTTCTGTGGATGAAGTTTTAAATCTTTGCTAGAGTTTTAATATTTTAATATTTTAGGGTTTTTATAAAAAAGTCATTGTAAACTGTATAAAGTTATATTAACTAACCTGGTAATCTTAGAAGATGATTTTTGGACACATTCCCAAATTATTTGCTGCTTTTTTATAATCTTAGTATCTGATAAGGAAAAGGTTTTTGATACCAAATACGGTATTTTAAAGCCGACCACAGACTATACTCTTTAGTGGTTTATGAAAGCCGGGCGCCAGGGAAATAAGATTGAATCAAAAAACTTTACTCTTAAAAATATTTTACCTTTTCATGGAATGCTGCATTAGAGTTAAGGTATATTTTAAATGTTCATTGGGCTTTTAATAAAGCTAATTACCTTCCTTCATCAGTACTGGTGAAAGTGGAAGCTATCAGTTTTATATTATCATGAGATAAATATGATCCCTGGTAGGGGTGCCTAGGTAGCTAATTTGGTTAAGCATCCTACTCTTGATCTCAGCTCAGGTCTTGATCTCAGGGTTGTGAGTTCAAGCCCTGTGTTGGGTTCTGTGCTGGGCATGGAGCCTACTTAAAAAAAAATTTTGACTCTTGGTAGTCATACTAGATGTATACTACCAGCTCACTAGAAAGTTCCTAGATAAAACAGACAACAGAAAGGAACATTTATTTATCTGGGCCCTTGGTATGACAGTTTCAAAATGTATCCAATCATGAAATAGAGAATATGCATAGAATGTGATTATTAGTTTTAAAAAATCATAAGCTAAGTATATTCTTAAATCTGACTTCTATTTGAAAAACCACCCGATACTTATCAAATTATAATAATAGTAAAATCTTTTCTGTAGAGCTCACGGGAACTTTATTTTTTAAGAGGCAGGGGTGGGGCCAGGCTCTGTGCTCAGCACAGAGCCAGACATGGGGCCCAGTCTCATGACCCCAAGGTCATGACCCAAGTCAAAAATCAACAATTAGATGCCTAACCAACTGAGCTATCCAGGTGCCCCATCAAGGGAACGTTAAATAGAAAATAACAACCTGAGTATGAATCATACTATAAACTTTTGTCATCTATATATGCATTTGCGATTTTGTTACAATTTCTGGTAGGACTTTGCTGTATAGTTTCCTTTTTTGCTAAACACCCTTTAAGAGTCATCCTATAGTTTAAAATTTAATGATGCCTACCCTGATAGTTCATGATAGTATTCCTAAACCACTTGATTCTTATCTTTCTACACTGAAGAACTCTATCATTTTGCTTATTTTTTTCTTTGCTTCATTGTTTTATTCTTCACTTTAAGACAGTCCCTATGATAATGCCTGTATTTAATGAGTTAATGTTATTTTAGTTCAATTTTGAAGTCAAACAGATTGAAATATAGATATAGAAAATTGCATGAACAAAAAAAAAAAAGCCTTTAATTTTTAGGACTTTTGGTTACTCCTTAAATCTTCGTGCTTTTATTTAACATATGGAAGAAAGTGAAGGAAAGAATCAAAAGGCCAGCAAAAGGGGAGAAAACTTTCATAAATGAATTCAATTATGTATCTTTTTAGATATAAATTAAGTCATTTAAGAGGATGTGTAACCTTTTTTTCTTTATTAAGCAGACATAGATCAATTCTAAAATGAAAAAAAAAAGATACTATTTGATTACTTAACATTCACTTATGCTGTGTGCTTTATATATATCAGGCACTGTATTAGATTACTAGAAGCAGTGCAGTGAAATGATGGAGAATACCTGCCTGTCATAGTTGGGGGTGGTGGGGGTGTGTTGTATTTTTTTTTTCCCCCAGAGCACTTATGTCAGTATCTGAATTCAGTCAGAAAAATTTGAGTCAGTGAAAGGTAAATGAGTAATACTGAAATGAAAGAAATTGTACAGAACATTCACAGATCAGGGTGGTAATAAAGCAGTTCATATTCTTGTTAGGCTTGGAATCCAGCTGCTGAAGATCAGTGCTTTGACAGATGCCATAGACTTGGCCAGAAGCAAGAAGTTATCATCACAAAAGTGAGTTTTTAAGCCATCTCTATTAAAATTAGGTTGATGAGGTTTTTAAGATTATACAAACAATGCATTAATGTATTAGGAAAGATTGCAGTAGAATTAGGCAGAACAAAATATAATAGGTAGCTTTAATCTCTAGAGGAAACCACCATCAGTTTTACATGTTATTCAAAGTCTCTTTTTTTTCCCCCAAAGATTTTATTTATTTGATAGAGAGATCACAAGTAGGCAGAGAGGCGGGCAGAGAGAGTGGAGGAAACAGTTCTGCCGAGCAGAGAACCTCAGGACCTTGAGATCATGACCTGAGCTGAAGGCAGAGGCTTTAACCCACTGAGCCACCCAGGCGCCCTTAAAGTCTCTTTCTTGATGTTTATGCAGATTGATTTGTATGTATATATCTCTCCTTTAAAAATTTTTTTAAGGTAAATAAGATCATACTTCATTATTCTGCAACATACTTTGCCCCCTGAACAGTATATATCGGGGACTACCCATATAAGTACACTACCATAGAAAAAACCTATTCTTTTTTCATATGTGGTAAAACATATTTATCCTTTTATCTAAAGTGTACACTTAAGAGGCATTACATACTTTCACACTGATGTGTAATTTTCAATATCCTCCATCTCCAGAATTTTTTCATCTCAAATTGAAACTCCCCCCTCAGCAACCACCCTTCTACTTTCTGTGAATTTAATGACTCTACAAACTCATTCTTTTAAACATATATATATATAAAATTAAGTCATAACTTATTTAGCCAGTCTAATATTTTGCTAATAAAAACGGTGCCATAATGAGCATTATATTATAAACAAGTATTTCTTCAGGATTGATTAAGAAAACTAGAATTCTGGAAGTGCCTGGGTGGCTCAGTCAGATATCTGCCTTCGGCTCAGGTCATGATCTCAGGGTCTGGGGATCCAGCCCAGTGTTGGGTCCCTGCTCAGTGGGGATTCTGCCTCTCTCTCTCACCTCCCCCCACCCCCTAGGGGCTCTCCCTCAAAATGTTTAAAAAGAAAAAGAAAACTAGAATTCTGGGTTTAGGATTCTTTTGTTTTCAAAACAGGCTTAAAGATATATGAGAATGATACAAATTTTTGCTTATGTGATGGTCAGAAAAGTGCTCTTTTATATATACCTAAGACCTTGAGCATATTTATTTTTCACTTACCTGTTAATATTTTTTTTGGTGAATTGCTTGTTTTTTGCCCAGTTTTCATAAAGTATAAATATAGATTTTATAATATAAAGGAAGCCTTTACACATTCTGATTTTAAATTTGTTATGTATATTGGAATTGGTTTATTTCAAACTCTTTTAACTGGGTGTGTTTTTTCATGAAAAAGCTTGAAAATTTTTAAGTGTCATTTTTTTCTACGGATTTGAAATGTCACTTTTATCATAAACTGATTCATATGTATTAATGTGAGTCTCTTTCCAGACTTTGTTTCTGTGTTTCTGTTTCATTGATTTCTTTTTCTATTCTGGGGACATTACTGTTAAAATTACTGTGTTTTTCTAAAAAATGTGCTTGATATCTAGCGGGATGGAGTGCTCCCATTACCCTTCTTTTTGGAAATTCATTAATATAATTATTTACTCTTGAATTGAACTTTGGATTTAGGTTACCAGCTTCCATTTAAGAAATTTTGTTTGGGATTTATTGAAGTTATGATTAATGTGAGAATGGTCTTTATAAATATATAAACATGCCTTATAAATAAGGAGTGTTCCCATATAAGAATTTAGTGTCTATTTATTTAGGTCTTTTAAGTATTTCAGTAATGTTGTATAGTTAGGACAATAACTGGATCTCTCTACACAATATTGGCTGTACTAGTGAATAGTAGTAATTCTTGAACTGTTCTCTTATTGTTTTACATTGTGACTACATTGTTCTTGGTAAGTTTCTAATGGATACACTTAAGACTGAGGGACATTACTGGTTAATGATTTTTTTTTTTAATCAAAATTTTTATCAGAGATGCATCTTAAGCATCTGTTGAGAAGATGTTTTTTTTCTTTATCTTCTCCACATTATAAGTTAAACCAGATAAAGGCACATTCTTGCATTTCTGGGAAAATCTCATTTGGCCATTTAAATATAATGCTAAATTTATTTTTGCAAGTATTCCAGTTACAAAGTTGCCTATAAAGTTTGCTGGTTTGGATGTTCTTAAGAGGGACCTTACAGCCATATTCTTTGTACAAGAAAACCATATTGAGTGATGAGGAAAAGCAGTTCTTAGCTCTGGTTATTCTATCATATTCTAAATATGCTCACTGTATATTGAGAAAAAAGGAGCTAAACAGTTTAATAGATTATTAACCAATTTTAAAAGCTATGTAATATACTCTAAGAAAGCAAATTTTTTTTATAATGGATCAACATTTCAGCATCTGAAGTTTTTTTTTCATTGAAGATTTTAATTAAATATTATGACCTAAAAAGTACCTTTTTTTTTTTGTTTTAAAGTTCATTGTGAAGGATTCTGTTGAAGAAAATATGCTGAAAATACAAAACACAAAGAGAGAACTTGCTGCTGGAGCCTTTGGAACTAAAAAAACAAATGCTAACGAAATGAAACAAGCTAAAATTAATGAAATCAGAACTTTAATTGATATATAATTTGTGGGATTTTGGTAAGGTCAGTTTGATTAGATATATACCGAAATTTTGGAAATCAGAAAATAGAGTTTTAAAAATGAGATCTAGAGCATATCATTTTATAATGAAGTATTACTGATACATAATCTCTTCTATATATGGACTTATTTTTAATATTTCAAATAGCAATAAGTTCTGTTATATCCTGTGGCCTAAAATAATTTTTTGAGAAAGTTACTTTATTATTCAGCTTTTCATAGTGTCTCTGCTGAGTATTTTCATATATCTTTTAAGTACTCAGCTTTTTCGTATTTCAGATAAGGTCAAACCTTTTATACTTTTGACCAAATAGTTATTTTTTGTGTTGGACACATTTGGTTAATCACTAGGGCCTTCCATTTGTGATGTGATGGACTCACAAAGTCCTTGTAAACAATTAATACATAGACTAAATACAAGAGATTTTATTACTTTGAAAAACCATACTTGCATTCCAGAATCAAACCTTAAATGAGAGACTGAAGTCCAGGTTAGCAAGTTAACTTACAATTTTTTTTTTAACGTTTGAGATCTAATTCACATATGTGACTTGCAGTTTTGTGTTTATGAAAATATTAGGGCCTGCGTTAGAATACTATTTTTCTCTGTTGTAGTCTAGTACTATTATTGTTTAAACATAATTTGATGTGTTAGTATGTAAATACAGTTTGTGGGGATGAGAAGGAACAAGTCTACCCAGTTTAATTTGAATATTTAAATTATGGAATTGCTGAATAGATATTTCTATATAGAGAGATAATTTTTATTTATGTAGCTTTTAAAAAAAATAACTTTATAAATTTTTATAATTCAGAAGACTACTATATGTGAGAGGCGTGATATCTGGATGGAAGTTGGGCTGGATGACCTCCAAAATCGTTTCAACTCTTAAAGACATCTTAATCCTGAATGGAAAAATTTGTTATTGTGTTTAGCATCAGACATTGATTTTGGAACTTCAGTAATTCACCCTACATTTATCTATAGAATTAGTCCTCTTTTTCTTTTTTGTTAATAGTCAGACTCACAGTAGTTGCCATGGCATTCTAGATGACTCTGAGTCACATTTAAACAGCTCTACGTTTGGCAATCACGTTAGATAGTGGTGTTTTTCCTTAAGGGGAACTTTTAAATCCAAAGATTACTATACAGGAGAAGCTTCCTGTTTGACCATGCAGTCTTCAAAACACTTTTCATTTTCCTTGTAATGTTAAGAAATGAATGTTAAGAAAGCTTGGAGGCAGTGTTGTATTCTGGGGCATATATCTAGGTATATGCTAAATCCATCAGCAGCTAAATTCTCCTCCCTGTGCTTGGTCTCGTAGTCCAAGGGAACAGTGGATTAGACAGCAAGGATCTTCCCAGCCCCTTTTCTCTTTGGCAGAGGGCTGGATAAAAGGATCAATAGACCTTTTCGTATGGATAAGAGTGGACTCTAACTTGGAGTTGGTCCACTAGCATTAGGAGCAATAGGGAATTTCTTTACCTTCTAGAACTAGCATTACACAAAAAAATCAGGTTGATGAAAATCTCATGAAGTACAGTATGTGGATTTCTATATACCAATACTCCTATGAGATTAAGAACAAAAAGAATTTTCAGCAAAAAAATATATACATATACTCTTACTGTTCTTGCTTACAAAGGCAAAGTCTTTCAAGCTCACTGTAAAGGACTTTGCTTGCTTCTTTACCCATTTATAGACTTGTGTTTTTAAACATTCATAATGATAAATTTGGCAAGTCATTTAAAAAATACCTGTTTTTGTACATTCCTCTTAAATGGTGTTAAATAAACAAATTTAATTCATCCTAAGAAAATACATAAACCGCCAGAATGAAAAATTCGTATTATGCTCTGCTGTTAATTGTTTTATTCTTATATAGTCATAGCTTTAGAAGTATCTTGAAGACGTTGTATTCCCACTTGTGGTTCAAACTGAATTTTGTGGTTCAAACTGGATTTTTGTTTTAAAATCAATAAAAGTTTTAAAAATCAGCTTCTTTTATGGCATAATTTTTGTGCCTTTTTCTTTGAGGAAAATTTTTCAGAAATCTCACACCTCTGTAAGATACATACATTACACAATTGTTTTTTTACTGACAGTACATAAAAAGTACTATGAGTAACAAGTTTATTCTTTTTAGTTTGCTCAAGCTGAAATTTGATAAGAAATCACTATGTGTATATTTTTAAAGTGCCTTGATCCTCTAAAAACATTGGTTCCAATTATTTTCTTCATCTACCAGGAAAAAAGGATAATACTTACATGTAGTGGTGTTACTAGTTAGCACTCTGCCTTGTAGATTTTGCCCTAATCTAGGACTGAAATAGTAAATGAGGAAAATACCTTGTGTTTATTACTAGTGAGTACCAATGAAATTATCGTCATGGCAGTGTATGTTTTCTGTTGCGGGACGTCAGAGGCATTGGTGTATTTTTTCATTATTTATAGTAGTTGCCGAAATTCTATTCATTAGGATTTGGAAGATTCATTAAACATATGTGGACAATTATGTTTGGCTTAATAACTCAGATGTCTAACAAGTTTTTAGCTATATTAACTTTAAAATACTTGCAAAAGGTATAATACAATTTTCCCTCATTCATTAGGAAGTATGTAGTAACCAGGTTCTGCATTCTGGAATTTGCCACTTCGTGTGTGTGGTACTTCTGAATAAGAAGAGCCAGAAACTGGTAGCTATGAAGGACTGGGTTGCTTCCCTGCAATATTGCCTGCTTCAAAAGGAAAACTCTGTTGATTAGAAACCTTGCAAGCAGATGTTTTCTTTCCCTATTAATATATTCATATTTCTTGTATGGAATAAGGGAGAGTAGCCTTCTGTATGAATCCATAATTCATTTAAAAGGGCAAATGAGTATCAGAATTTTGTATTAAAATGTAGGATGTTTAAATCTTTTTCCAATTCCCTATTCAACCTTCCTGATCAGAGTTTTCTGACAAATTTAAATCCATTTCTCCTTTTTATGAAAGTCGATTTCTATATGAAGGGAACACGGTGTTAATAATGTTTGTAATTTAATGTCTATGGCACAGGCCACCTCCATTAACCTCAGCCAACTGTCAAAAACTTTATACTAACTAAGGCTACAGGACTTCATTTAGAAAGCTACCAAATGTCAAAATGATTTCTTCGATTGGTGGATAAAAATTCTAGGACATGTGTTTCCATGTTTGAAACAGTCTAGACTTACAAGAGGGTATTTAATGTGATCAGAAGGGATATTAAGAGTCCTCAAAGAATATACTTAAATATGTGCTGCACTTACTAAAGAAAAGTGTATGTTTTCTATTGCGGGACATCAGAGGCATTGGTGTATTTTTTCATTATTTATAGTAGTTGCCAAAATTCTATTCATTAGGATTTGATATGAACACTTTCAGGAAGGTTTTCAGTAAGCCTGTGGTATTTTCAGCATTCTAGTTTATTAAGAATAAAGGCAGGTAAAATTAATGAGGATACAGCTTCCTGAATGCTTAACTTACCTTTTTTTGTTAGGGGAGGGAAGGGCTATCTCCTGCCAGCACATTGTAGGTTTTTAAAGAAAACTTGACCTGGTGTCAGTAAAAAGAAAAGGTAAATATTTCATGAGAAATGTACCAGTGAAGGAGACATAATAGACTTCTTGCAGGCGTAAGTGAGGAGATTTAAGATAAACATTCGTGGTTAGGTATGGATTACAGGCCTTGATCAAGCATGGAGTTAATCTCAAAGGCATGGATCTGGCCTTTGTGTAGGCAAGTTTCTCTTAACAGCAAAAGGCTATTCTTTCCACCACTGTTCACAAGAAGATTAAAAAATAATGATAAAAAAAAAAGATACATTGATCCTCTACAAATGTTCTTATAATCTGAATTACTGTTTCCATTTTATACAATTTACTAGGTGACCCTCGGTATTTCAGGCTCCCTGGAGAAGATTTTGAAGTGTAGTTGGAAAAATCACTACTTTACCTTAATTAAGGCATATCCTTGAAAAGATCAAGTTAAAAAATCTGTTAGCCTAGTTCAGTGACTCCTCGCCTCTTAACTGGATACTTTATGCACATTATATGCTATTTTCTATGGTATACTTGTCATCCTTTTTGATTCCAAAAGTTAATAACCTTCAATAAGTATATATTTAAAATAAGTCATGTAATAAGCTTTTTCACTGTAAAGCTTTATCGCTTATACAATGTAAAAAAAAAAAGGAACAATAACTACACCAAGTGATTTTTTTGATTCCCCCACACACACCAAATTTGATGCTTGAATAACCTTTTCTCAACTGTAAAAAGAAAAGGCTTTGAATCTTGTGATTTCTTCTACACAGAAGATACAGATAGAGTTCCAAAACATAATTATTCAGATTATATACTGCATGGCAATATTAGTTGTCTGAAGACTGAATTTCTGTTAATCTCAACCAGGAACACAGGAGCCAAAAAGGCTTTGATCCCCTAAATTGGTAGCCTTCAGTAAATCCCATACAGTTAACCCTTGAACAACATGGTGGTTAGGGGTGCTGACCCCCCCCGTACTGTTGAAAATCAACATATAACTTTTGACTCCCCCAAAACGTACCATTAATAGCCTGCTGCTAACCAGAAGCCTTACTGATAAACACTCAACACATATTATATACATATATATATCTTATATACTCTATTTTTATAATGCAGCTGGAATAAACAAAATCATAAGGACAAAAAAATACAGTACTATACTGTATTTTAAAAAATGCATGTGTAAGTGTACTCTCACAGTTCAACCTGTATTGTTCAAGTTCGACTGTACTTGACTCAATGGAAAAGAACTAGCATTCACAGGCCCTTTCCTGAACATTTGACTCTTCCTATTGTTATTCTAGGCAAGCAGTAGTGAGAAATGGTAGCTGATAGACTGGACATCAAGAAAAAAGTAAATACAGAATAGGATCACAACTGAACTGCTTTGTATAAGGTGTAAGGAGCCTTTGCCCATATAGGTATATAGTTGACCCTGAATACGTCACAATATCACAGCATACTTCTGTAATAGAAGTTGTGCCTCTTCTAGGCCAATAAAACCCCTGAAAATGGTAATAGAGGCTTCTTGCAAGATATGTGTGTACAGAAGCTGAATCAAGTCCCAGCCAAAACTCACAACAAATTCTATCCTGGAATTTATCCATTTATTTTTATATTATAACTTCAAGCAGTCTATTTAATGAAAACCCTTGTAAAAGGTATTTCCCAAGTCCTCTTTCAAGCCACGGTCCTTATCATCATAGCAAAATGAAAGCTCTTCTATTATTGCTCATTGTATTACTCCCCAGATTGCTGGCATTTGTATTTCTCCTTATGTAGAGAAGCTCATCTGATTTGTCTGTTGTGATCGTACTTTTTTTTTTTTTTAATGCAGAGTACAACTTTGGGGTTTGGAGTGCAATAATTTGAATCAAAATCTGCAAATGATTGGGGTGCCTGGGTAGCTCAGCTGTTAAGCATCTGCCTTCGGCTCCAGTCTTGATCCTGGAGTCCCGGGATTGAGCCCTGCATCGGGCTCCCTGCTTGGAGGGAGGCCTGCTTCTCCCTCTCCCCCTGCTTGTGTTCCCACTCACTGTGTCTCTGTCAAATAAATAAAACTTAAAAAAACTGCAATTTACTTTATTCTCTGATTACCTGCAAAATGTGTATACCATATTATACATCAGAGGGTTGACAGAATTGAGATGTAAATGCCCAACTTTCCTTGCTTTTCTGCTTTCTTACATAGTTTTATTTAAACGAGGTCAAATTTCAGCATCTGAAACCCAGAGAAATAAGTGAATCAAATAACTCAAGTATAAAAAGATTATAATCCATTTATATATTTGTAAGAAGAAGCAAAGAAAAAAGCAAACCACAGCAGACTATTTTAAGGACATGCCAAATCTTACTTTAGCTTAATGCTCCAAGTTTCAGTGACATTAAAAAGGTAAGCACTACAAATATATTTATGCATGTTATTTATGGTAATGTTTTCTGTATCACTCAAAGAACTGAGATAGTCTTTTGGAAAGGCTTTACTTTAATTAGAAGTTGAGCCCCCAGCTATGCAACAACCACCTTACCTCTTCATGCATCTTCTGCTAAAAACCTATTCCCTGTTGTATTTAGTATAAATACCTCCTTAATGTATCAAGTCGTTCTCTAATGTTACTTGGGACAGAGTCTTTGGATTGCCTAGTAGTTACTCGGAGCAGAGACACTATGACCTCAACTAAGACCTACTGAATCAGAATCTGTAAGTGATGATGCATAAATTACTTACAGTTAGGTCTCCAGTGCTTTACGGAGCAGCAAGGTTGAAAACTCACTGAGTTGCTCAAGCCCCTCATCTTCAATTACTCCTTTTTCCTCACTTTTCACACCCAGTTCATCAGCAACTTCACTGCCTTCATCCTGGTGAAAGGTATGCTAGATTACCACAGTCTCTCTCCAGGACCACTGTGTGTAAACTAACTGTCCTTCCCATCAATTCTTTTGTCCTCAATTCAAGCTATTTTCCACCAGCTGCAAAAGCAATGTTCTTAAAATGTAAATCATAAAGGTAAAAAAATTAGATCATCTTTAAGAATAACTGCAATGAATTGACACCGTCTACATTAAAATTCACTAATTCCTAATGATGCTTAGAACACAATTCCCCCAAAATCACCTTGGTTACTTTTGGAGGAGGCCAGGAATCCAGTTCCCTATTTTGTGTACACATCTCTCAACTTATAATGGGGTTACATCCTGGTAAACCACCCTACCCCAAAGTGTAGATCCTTGGATTTAGGGAATATTTTGAGAAGAGGCACCACAGCACCCAACACATGGAGGCACTTAACCGCCAGTGGTGCTTTGTACTTGAAGATTAGAGCAACTCCTCCACCAGTTCAAGTCATCATAGTTCGGTTTATCTTCAGAACTCACTTATTTGATATTTTACAATTTTAGGTAAATCGTCAGGTTCTTCTTGAGCTCTTCTGTAGTCAGCCTCCAATGAGCCCTTAATCATTCTTGCCTCCAGGATTCTGTATCCCTGTGTATTCTTTCGCACCCATACTGAATAGGGTTTCCTTGTGTAACCAGTAGGATGTTGTGGAAATAAGGAAAGGCAACCTTGAAGGTTAGGGCATAAAAGGCTTCTGCCCAGTTACACCTTTCGAATTTCTGGTCCTGGTCTTCTCTCCTGGTTGGTTGGTTGATCGGTTTCCCCAACAGAATGATTACTCACATCGCTTTAAAAAGGTCATTTTGGGGGTGCCTGAGTGGCTCAGTGGGTTAAAGCCTCCGCCTTCAGCTCAGGTCATGTTCTCAGGGTCCTGGGATCGAGGCCCGTATCAGGCTCTCTGCTCAGCAGGGAGCCTGCTTCCTCCTCTCTGCCTGCCTCTCTGCCTACTTGTGATCTGTCAAATAAATAAAATCTTAAAAAAAAAGTCATTTGGATCCTGCCCTTCCTCGGCTTGCCATGCAACCTAGAATCATCTATACATTTAATGAATATCCTTTACACTTTTATCATTCTAATTCATGGACAAAAAAACAGAAGTCACTGCTTCCAATACTGATCCTAACAGTCCTGAAAGATTATCAAATATGTCCAGAGACTGACAAATGAATCTGTGAAGATTTTGTTATGTTTTCTAAAATCTGAACACTCGCTTGATATGGAGATACAATGTGACAGATCAGATAAATCGCTGTCACTGGAAAACACTAGCTTGAAGTAGTTCTAGACATCTAGAAACCAATTCCAAGTGTCACATTTTCCACTGGTTTTTATTTTATTTTTTACTTTTTTATTTTATTATTTTTTTAAAAGATTTTATTTGACAGAGAGAAACACAGCCAGAGAGGGAACACAAGCAAGGGGAGTGAAAGAGGGAGAAGCAGGCTTCTTGCCGAGCAGGGAGTCCGATGTGGGACTCGATCCCGGGTGTCCGGGATCATGACCTGAGCCGAAGGCAGTCGCCCAACCAACTGAACCACCCAGGCACCCCTACACTGGTTTTTAAAACATTGAGAAATTCTACAAATTATGAAAAACTACCTAATACATTTTTTTTTCAAGGGGAGTGGGAATCCCTTAATTAGACAACCGAGATATGGCAAGAAGTCTTTATTTTCATACAAGGTGCCACCGCAGGTAACCATGAGAACACACTGTTTACAGATACATAGAACTGAACAAAGGCGTTTTAGCATGCTGCCTTACTGTCCATACAGAACCAGTGAATGATTTCAGACACTGCAGTTAGGAAGTAAAATGGGCTGACGCCGTCTGTCGATGGGCTTATGCATCACTCTGCAGTGTTACAGGCTATCTTCATCTGAAAGCAGACTCGTAATCACTCTGGTAGTGTCTGGGCAATTCTAAATAAAATGCAGGTCCAGCAAAGGTACGATGCGCCAGCGAGAGGGAGATACCCTGTCCCATTCTGAAGGGAGACTGACCTAGAACCATACTGGCACATTTTTAGAGTTGATACAGCCATTTTAATTAGCTTGACTTTCCCTTACCACATATGCCGGCCACCAGCAAAATTAAGAATTTCCGACACATGAGCTGAGTAACGAATAAGCCTAGAGTTAACAAGCAGTTAACAAGTTATGTCCACATAACTGCTACTTCACAACTTTTGCCCAGTTCTCACCTGTTGTCCTGCAAAATCCCCTCATCTGATGAATTCTAGCAAAGCTTCTAGCAACTGTAACAGACCTTTCCTAAGCTAGCTCGAGATACTAAGTATCAGAAACAAGTGCCTGTGAAGTGGATGTGTCTGTCCATGGGAAGACGGCAGTGTTTCTACTGGAGGTAAGTGTCCAGTTTCCTCTTGATGTTGTCAAAGGAATCTGCTCCCATGTAGTCAGCCTGGCCCTGCTCCCACCGCTCCTTCCGTTCTTCTGAGGACACAAAAGGCTGTGCCGCCACGGGGATCTCCCCAAGGGACAGATGTGATACGGCTCCTGAGACGCCTTCCTAAAAAGGAGAGCATAATCAGAAACTCCTTGAGAGCTGCAGATCAGACTGTTTTAAAGAACGCAAGAAGCTGAAGGTGAGAAAAGCCAGGATGAATTATCATGCAAAGTAGCAAAAACTGAAAAGTATTACATGAAACAAACAAACAAAAGACACAGAAATACAAGGGTCATATGATTTATTCCTAACGAAATGAAGACTTCTTGACTCAGTGAAAACATTGGGAGAACAAAGTAATTAGGGTTAATGTTTAAGTTCTGCATACCTTTCTACAGAAGCCACAAGAGAAAGCCAGTGTATAGACCAAGTCTGAAAGCTGCAAACAGTTCATTAGAAAATGTAAGATGGACAGACAAGGGAACACAGTCTCACGATCAATTCTCCATCTGTGTGGGCTCTGAAAGGTTGAGAACTTAAACAATATGATAGCTCAGAGGCTAAGTTTCAGAAAGCACCTAACCGGAGAGCCACACCACATACACAAGTTGTCACGTTAAAAAAGTGAGAGCTAAATGGTTTGAGACTATGCACCGAACTTACCTGCCTGTTCAAGCTTACTACCAGGTAGCATTTATTCTCGTAGTTTGTGTTAATTGGCTTAGTCTTGAACAGCTATTTCAATTCTTATCACCTTTCCTTGGTTCATAATTCTCAGTCCTTGGGTTATGGAAGGAACAGGGGAAATGTGCAGGAAATGGAGCAAACCTACTCTACGTTAAATCAGAATCCATTACTTATAGAAAAGGCAATTCAATTATACTATAAAAGAATATCAAAACTATCCTTCAAAAAGCTCTGAGATGAGAAGCTACTAGAAATAGAGAAAAAGCAAGGCAAGTGAATGCATACAGGTACTGCTTTTAACAGAAAATAGGAGAACAAAATGTTTGATTACCGGTTTTTGTGGCTATATATGTATATGTCAGTATGTGCGTATATATACGGGTCTTTAAATATACTGAAACTCCAAGGTATTTGGACAGATTCCATGGGGAAGTTCCATAGCTGAAGCAACGTGAGTCCCCGACCCTGGATTGGCCCTGCCTTTGCTTCCACTTGCAACAGCAATGCTATTGGGAGGTTCTTCCAGAACTCTGTTTCACGATACTGTTTTGAAGAGAAGTCTTGCAGACCTAGATTTGAGTTCCAGTTCTGCTTCCGATGAGTATGTTATATAACTAAGAGAAGTTACTTAACTTCTTTAAGCCTCACTTAATTTTAATATACAAAAGGGCATAATAACCATAACACTTACTTGTCAGTTGCTGTAGGTTACATAATAATAGCTAGCTTTCCTTACATACTTACTATGTGCCAGGCAATGTTCTGAGTACTGTACAAGTATTTCGTGGTCCATGTAAAGCAATTAAAGTAAGAATGTTAGTGTTATTTTTCCCTTTCTCCATTTTATATATTGGTACAAGCACTACTAAGTGAAATGGCTAAGATCTCGACCATGGCAAAGAAAAGAATCTCTTACAACCTTATTGCCTCTTATAATTATAGCAAGGTTTTAACTGATCAATTAGACTTGACTGTAATTCGACCATTCAGGTCTGTTCTTTATATCTTAATATGTAGCAGAGAAGTGTAACTTCTCATCTTCTTCCATTTCTTCCAGAAGAATAAACCTCAAAGGGAGACATTTAAAGTCAGAAAAGAGGCCAAGCAAGTTGCTGCTATAAATGCTAATATCACCTCCCTCTTGCAAGGAGACTTCTTTTTCAAGACTATGTAACCCTAAGAGCACAAGCATGGCAAACCCAAATAATACTAGAAAAGTATTTGTTTTTGCAAGTGTTTGTTTCACAGGTTTTAAAATGTTCACTGAAAAATATAGTCTTCTAAGTAGAGAGCAAAAATAAATAATATGTATATTTAAATGTTTGTAGTTTCTAAAACATGAAATAAGATATTATTTATACTTTAGGAATAATCTCAGAATCACACACACACAACCTCCAAAGTCCTTTCTTATGCTCTCAGATCCAATGAAATCTGCCACAAAATCTACTTTAGTCTTTGCTGACAGTATTTCTTCCCTGTAAGATGGACATCTCTTTTTTTTTCTACGTCTTATTTATCTCCGTTTAAAATACCACTAAACACTACCTCTACTAGTATACCAATTTTTTTAAAAATACAGTGTTAAATTGCCTGAAAGAAAAAACCAGAACCTACCACATTTAGGTATGAGTGGGTGTCTTTGACGAGGCCAAATTGTCGCAGCAGAGGTAAAATGCTGGTGGTGAAGATGTCCCACCACAGGTTGAGGAACTCTGGGTGAGTCATGGTGGGATCATGGGACTCACTTTTGACACTTTTTGTGTTAGGATCATAAGAATAATTCCATGGTTTGATTCGTCCCAGGAAATGCACAACTTTGGCATTTGCACCAAATCTGGTGAGAGAACACAAGTTGAAACCATTAGTGGATTCTGAGCACTCTGTTCAGTAGCCTTAACGATGCACCTTCCGCCAGACATAGTGGTTGGAAAAGAACTTGAGCTCACTGAAAAAATTTCTCGACCTATTTTTGAAATTATCAAATTCATACAAAATGAAATTCATACAAAAATCCAAAAGCAGCAGTGGATCAGTGCAACAAACAGAACAGCAATCTACTCTGGTAGGAAAGGGGTGACCACTTGGAAAACAGTTTGCTATTACCTAGTGATACCGAAAACGCTCGTGCCTCTGACCTGGAAGCTCAGCTCCCAGGCATGGCCCCGGCAGAAGGTGTTTCCCACACACGACTGGAAACATCATCAAAACGTTCATAGCAGCAGCGCTGTGTGAAACGGTCATAACTACAAACCACCCGAATGACTGTCGTAGTAGGTTAAGCTTGTTGAGCACGTGTCAGCCCTCTTCCCAGTGTCCACAGGGGGAGTACACTCTCCTGCCTCCCTGGTAACTGGGCAAGCTCACAGAGCCTGCCTCTGCCAGCGAAATGTAGGAAGAAGTCAGTGTGTCTAAAAACGAAACAGAACAAAAACAAAAAAACCCTGCTCTTTCTCTCTGAGGGACCTCTATCAGCAGAAGAATGGATGAGACCCATGAGCCAATGTGGATCAAACCCGGGGCCCAGCCCCCAGCCTTCTGAGATCATCAGCGCTGCTCCAGCTGAGCCACCAACACACGAGTGAGAAATGGATACTTTTGAATGTCACTGAGACTTCATGATTATTTGTCCATTTTGTCATTTTTAAAGGTTACCTTCTGGTATGTTCAGATAGCAGAGTACAATATAGCAGTGAAAATAAACCAACTATAGCTACACACATCATATAGCAAATGGGTGAATTTATTAAACACGCTGAAAATGTCGAATAGAAATTATTACATATGAATCCACTTACACAGGGCAAAACAAAAAAAGTACTGTTTTAGAAAACTGGGGGCGCCTTGGTGGCTCAGTGGGATTGGGTATATGCCTTCGGCTCAGGTCATGATTCCAGAGACTTGGGATTGAGCCCCGCATCAGGCATCCTGCTCAATGGAGGGTCTGACTCTCCCTTCCTCTTTCCTCTGCTTCTCCCTCTGCTCATGCTCTCTCTCTCAAATAAATAAAATCTTAAAAAAAAAAAAAAGCAGAAAACTGTAATCAATATATGTGTCATGCTGTTGGTTATCTCTGGGGAAAGGGGAAGCTGTGATGGGAAGGGCCAAGCAAGACGGCTTCTAAGGTACTGGTTGTGTTCAGTTTCTTTTTATTTTTTTAAACATTTTTTTAAAACAATTTTATTTATTTGAGACATATAGATAGATAGATAGATAGATAAAGAAACAGCATGAGAAAGGGAGACAGCCAGAGGGAGAGGGAGACACAGACTCCCTGCTGAGCCAGGAGACAACATGGGGCTGGATCCTAGGATGCTGGGATCTTGATGAGAGCCAGAGGCAGAAGCTTAACCATCTGAGCCACCCAGGTGCCCCTGGTTGTGTTCCAATTCTTAGCTTGGATTTAAAAACATTTTTATATATACTCTTTTGTATATATACTATATTTCATAATAATTTCTTGAAAAGAGTACGAGTTAAGAGTGGTCCCATCTGGCTGGGAGGAAATCTAGGGACATAAAGCCACATGATAGAGGTGGATACAACAAATGCCAAAAGGAAGACGGGAAGAGTGAATGCTCCAGAAATGCAAGGGCAGGGTGGTTGTGAAAGGTCGGTTCCATGGGGCAGTGACTTAAAGCTTGTGCAACAGACAGGAGCTGGATAGCTAATGATACAGAGAATTCTAGGCAGGGGGAGAGCAAGTATCAGGTGAGTTAGACCCCAAGGGTACTCCCACTGGAGCCAAAGATGAAACTCTGAAAGGGAAAGGGAAAATGGGACAGATCCTTGGGCCCTAGGATCAAGTGTTAGATATTAGTAGATTTATCCTATGAGCAACCAAAGTAGTCGAGCATGATGTACAGAGTGAAATAACGTAAACTATTCGTTTCCAATCTTTTAAAGGTGTTGTTGTTTTGTTTTGTTTTTTTTGTTGTTGTTGTTTTTGTTTTTTTTTTAATGCCAGAGACCTATTACATACCTATCATTATCTGAGTGTTTCCTATGTTTGGGGCCCCAATTTTTTTTAAGGTTTTTTTTTATTATTATTATTCATTTGTCAGAGAGGAGTGAGAGCATGCACAAGTGGGGAGAGCAGGAGAGCGAGAAGCAGACTCCCCACTGAGCAGGGAGCCCAATGTGGGGAGCCCATGACCCGAGCTAAAGGCAGATGCTTAACTGACTGAGCCACCCAGGCATCCTGGGTCTAAACGTTTTTAAGGGCATAACTGTGAATAACAGTCTGGCAAAGGTAGATCTTACTAACATGTTAATGGAGGCTCCTAGAAGCCAGTGGGGTCGGCCAGAGCCCCATATAGCTATTAGGTGGCAGAAAAGGGATTTGGCACAGTTCTGCCTCTCTCTTAAGCCTGTGCTCTGACCAATGCTACCAAGCTGCCACTCCAAAAGTATGCAAGAAAAACAGAGCCTACTGTAAATTTCTTCCTAAGAGTGATGGGCACTACCACAGTGCCTTTCTTCTGGAAATGACATAGATACCGGAAATCCCCATGCTGACTTTTCATTTCGTATTTTACACATACACGCACATGTGCACACACACATGCACACAAGTACTCTCAATTTTATCCTTTTTTAAAAATTTTATCCTTAAAAGGATAGTGCTCAAAATTTATGCAGACAGGGCTATTAATTAAACAAGCAACTGTTACATATGGTCAGTGCAGGACCCCAAAAGATTTTTACCTGAACAGCGAAAGGAGTCATCTAACATAAAAATAAGGAACAACAACACAAACAAGGCAACAAGCCAGGGAGACCTGGGCAATGCTGGCATAAGGGGGTAGGGGAACACCCAAGCCATCAGTGCAGGTGCAGATTTTCAGAAGAGGCTTTGTATGGGAATAGGGCCCAGAGAAGACCCGGGAAAGACAGCAGGGGAAGGTAACGGCCTTCAACAAATGTTCTAGTGGTGATGGGGGGACCCATTCAGAGCCCAGATACCTGCATGTGTTTTGGGGGTTGGCAGGCCCCAACTCATCTGCAATACCAATGACCTGAGACCAGAAGAGAGCATTTGCTCCCGCCTTCTCAGACATCCCCCTCCTGATTCTTCTTGCCTGGAGAAAGACTACATGTTTGCTCCTCCTAGAATAAAACTGGCTGGTAGGTTTCAATCTGTGATTTTCCCTCGACCTAATATGAATGTCCTACAGTCATTACAGGAGAGGTCACGGTACTAATTAAAATAACACGTGACTAGAACATAGAGTACTTGTTTCTAACCTGCTTCCCGACAGCTGGCACACATCAGCAGGAGTCACGGAAATGGACCAGACATTGGCTAACGACTGTGTGGCTTATAGCCCAGTTAATCACCAAGACAACTACGTGAGAAACCGAGGCATGACGTAGTTCAGTAGCTTGTCTGGGGCCACATGGCTGGTGAGAGACAGGGCTGGGATTCCACGGAGGCAGTCTGGTTCCAGAGCCAAGGTCCTTAACCACAACTAGGCTCTTACTGAAAGACACTCCCAGAATTAGAAGGACGTCATCTGAGAGTGACATCTGTTCCTTCAGAGATTAACTCCCTGCCTACAGACGGGTCAGTCTGAAAAGTGGAAAGGATGTGTCTAATGAGCCCCGGAAATACTCCAAATATAGTCAAGGACAGAGCAAGAAAGTAACCAATAGGAAGGAAAGCTACAGCCACCTGGCACTGCCTAAGAAAGACTGTTCCCACAAGGCTTCGGTTTGCACAAAAGGAAGGGAAAGGCGGGGAGAAGAGCAAGAACGGGACGCCAGCACTTAGGACCAGCAGTTGACCCCCACATGGACTGTGCTAGATTGGGTCTAAGGGCCCCCCGCCCCCGATCTTCTCCAGCACCTCGCTCCATGAATGGGGGCTTTTAAACCTCATGCAGAGGGAGGGCATGACGGTCCAGCCCACCGTAGAACTGCAACCACCCTCCAGCGAGACAGAAGCACCCCGTATCCGCTTTCGGCAGGAGTGCACATCCTGCCCCTGGGACTGTCTGGGCCCCGGGTGGCTCGGACTTCTGCAGCCTCTGGCAGAGATCACCCCCTGGAGCTCACTTCCGCTTGCATGTCCACAGAAACCCCACTGGGGACAGTCCACAGCCTGCACCTTCCTGGGGCTCAGGCCTGGGCTCCACCTTCATGAAGCCACGACTCCTGAGTGTCTTTAATCTAAATCACTGGTACCTGGGCGCCTGGGTGGCTCAGTGGGTTAAAGCCTCTGCCTTCAGCTCAGGTCATGATCTCAGGATCCTGGGATCAAGGCCTGCATCAGGCTCTCTGCTCAGCAGGAAGCCTGCTTCCTCCTCCTCTCTCTCTGCCTGCTTCTCTACCTGCTTGTGATCTCTATCAAATAAATAAATAAAATCTTTAAAAAAAAATCATTGGTACCCTCTGGGGTACCCTCTGGGGCTAGAGGAAGGATCCTTCCTCAAGACTACCTTCTTTATCTATTCTAGCATAATACTGAGAAAACTGCACCCACTGGATAGTCCTTTCATAGATTGAGCAGTCTTAGTTTGAAGACAGCCCTCCATAAGCCTGTTTGAGGTAGAAGCAGAGATCATAAGGGGTCCTCAATGTCGATGGAACTGCCCTTTGTGTCCAAAGCTGAGTGATTCCTTGGTGCCAATAAGATGGGGGAGAGATGAGAATAAGCAGCATAACCACCCAACAGCTACCCAAGATTCAGCAAAAATAGAACAAATCATAAAATGCAGAATGTGCTAGGTCTCTACTGCAGCTGGGAATACTGAGGGGCCAATCAGAAAGTGCTCATGAGGATTCAGGAATGTGACAGCAGAGAGATGTAGGAGAGAGGAAGTAAGAAAGGGGCATAAAGTAGCTATGTGCAGGCTTAAGAGGTCATGAGTTCAAGGCCATGGTTAGCCCTACTTTTGTACTTCACTGTATGGGAACTTTTTTTTTTTTTTTAGGGATCAAGGTATTGCTTTAACCTAACTGCCACACACCAGTCTATGGAAATGAGTCGGGGTAGGAGAAAAACAAGTTTTAGAGCAAGGATTCTTTATAAGAAGCACAGACCTGGGTAAGTCACTGAACATGGAAGGTTCTGGCCAGCCCACAGACCCTCTGAGGGTGGGAGGGTGGGGGCAGGGGCAAAGTTAGGCAGCTGTTAAGTGGGAGACACGGGGCTCTAATAGGAAGGTGGGAGCGTAGAGAAGACAGATTTGCAGTTTTGCATAAGGTAGTCATATACAACAGTGTTCTGGAAATCACGTAGGGCTGCCCTTAGCTCAACAGAAGGGATGCTGTCTGGCCTGACACTGGCCATCTTCTATGAAAGCGTGGGAGTTACATGGGTAAAACTATATAACTATGCTCTAACTGCACAAACAGAACAATATTTATTTACACAGCAAAGTAGCCTGAAAGGGCTTGCTCTAATAGCTTTCATAACAAAAGCTTGCAAAAAAAAAAAATGAGCAAATGGTCTCACTTTATTTCAATTAATCTAGATATAAATATCATTAATTATTTTTATGTCTTAATCCTGCTTCCTGAGGAATGTTTTTAAAAATCATTTTAATCAATTCTACTCTTCAATTTTGTTTAATTTTTTTTTTATTAAGTAGGCTCCGAGCCCAGCATGAAGCCCAATACAGCTTAAACTCACAACCCCAAGATTCAGACCTGAGCAGAGATCAAGAGTCAGAAACTTAATTGCTTGAGTCATACCCAGGCACCCCAACTACTCCTCTTTATTTATGAAAATCCAAAATAACCATATCAAAATTAAATAAGTAAGAAGTAAAAAGGGAAATTACTTATTTTGCTTAAAAGAATTTTTAAGTCTAAATACAAATTTGAGGATATTCTTTATAGAAGGTAAACTCGGGATATTTTTCTCGTTTTGGTTCTCTCTCACCAAAGCCCACACACAGGCACCAGCCAGAATTTATGTTGCTAGGCTAAAGGCAAAATAGTTAGCTGACAAAGAAGAAGGGGAAATATTGATGTCAAAAGATAAGGCTCAACTGACCTCAACACAGAACAAGGGTAACGAGAAGAGTCACTGACTCACTGCCTGATTTATCCACCAAATTACCAGCCAGAAATAAAAAACAAAACAAAACACTGGGTACATATTACAATTGTGTCTAAATTACTAAGAGCCATTCATTCTGACCCAGTAATGGGGATTTGTCTCAGCTTGCATACATCTCTTAAAATAAGTGTTCTAATTTTAACTTGACAGAATCTCAAAAACAGACATCCAGATCACAAGACATAGTTTGAACCTGAGCCAGCAATAATACTGCTTATGTTAGCCGTTAAAATAATCCCTGTGACCTGACATTACCAAAAGATCAGATAGAATTTTCATGACTAGTTCAGCAGCTGGTAATGTGTGGCTGAGACTACAGACGTGTTCAGAATGGAAAAGGAACTACCCTGTGACAGTGCACATCTTACAACTCACAAAGCAATTTATTTGTGATGTTCAATGAGGTGCCAAGAAGAAGACAGACAGCACGGCTTGTGAGACCTTTCTCTGGGAAATGTGGCTGCAGCAGCCAACCATCCTCCACCCACCTCCATGACTCATGTTCTCTGGCACATGGCCACTCACTCCTGCACCTCCTTGGCCTCACTCTCTTGCACAATCCCTTCCCTACCAGCCCCCTTTCCTGCCTACCCCCCAAATTCCTCCTCTTACCCACTCATTCATGGTCTACATCAAACATCATGAGCACGACTGCCCCAGGGGCAGGCTGGCCATGCAGAGGAGGAGTGGCTCTGCTGAGCGCTGGGACCACAGACCACAGGCGAGGACGTTTCACAGCTGTCACCCACTTCCCTGCTCCCTCCTAAAGAAAATGCTCCAGAAGAGTTTTCTACACTCACGGTCTCCGATTCTCCATTCTCTTGGACCCACTTCAATCAGGCTTCCTCCCACCACTCCACCAGACATGGTCTTGTCGAGGTCACCCAGTAACCTCCACCTTCCAGGTCAGTACCAATTCTCAACAATGCCTGACACAGACGGGTCCCTCCCTCCAGCCAGGAACGTTTTCTCTGGCTGGCTTGTGTGGCACCTCTCTTTCCTGGGTCTCCCCTTGCCTCTATCTCAGGGCCCTGCGCCTCCACATTTCCCTGTTTTAGGGCTCAGTCTGCAGGGCTCTTCTATCACAGTCACTCTCTGGGTGACATCACCCTGTCTCATGGCAAGAAAAAGCACTTTTATGCTGACACTCCCAGAGGTCTGTCTCATCTGAACCTCTCTCCACTCTTACATCTACTTACCTCGCTCCCATTTTCCCCTAGGATGCTTCACAGGCCCGTCAAACTTAATGCACCCCAAACTAGATACATTCATTCACCCCAAACCTGCTTCTCCCATCTTTCTAATTGCTTAAGGCCCCAAACCTTTAACAGTCAGTGAACATCTTTCTCCAAATACCTAATTTTTTCAAAAGAAGTTGAAAATCTAGGTTTCATGTGAAATTCCCTGATTTTTAAACATTGGTACCTGAGTAAGAAAAAGAGAAGAAAACTATGTAAGGAAGAAAAACCTATTCGTGGGACAAATAGAGTCTGTGGCCCACCAGTCTGAGACCTGGAGGACAATAAGTCTTCCATTCAATCCACATGCTTTCCCCTTCCCACGAGCTCCATCTGCTCCTGAGGGCATTTCTCACTCAGACCTCTGCCCCAGAGATACCACTCCTCTTGCCCTTTTGGCCCATTGTCAGGGCAGCCTCTAACTGCTGGGCTCAGTCTGATGGGGAAGCTTTCCCCTTGGCAATAAGAGCGGAGTTAGAGGAATGGAATAGGAAGCAGTAAGAGGGAGGACACATCACCTGATAAACAGGGAGGAGGTTGGAATGACCAGATGGCCATGCTGAACACGGGGGGACCTGGAGCCCAACAGGCATTCCTGACACCCATGAAGGAGGAGTAAGACAGTCAAGCAACCACTGCTAAATTCTCCTCTCACACTCAAATCATGACGGACCATGCCATGTAACATCCGGGCAACTCTCCACACACAAGTCGCCCGCTGATTAGACTAGAGCTCCATCATTCAGCTGTGAGCCCTCTGCACACTGTGGGCCTGCCAACCTACCAAATAGGTGAGTGGACAGACCACTGATGAAATAAGTCAGATCCAAACTCTGAGGCCTCTGGTTTTAGGTGAAGATGTTAAGGGTATGAAAGTAATGAACACAGAAACTCTATGGCTTGGGTGACAATAGTCACGGTAGGGAGGCTGGACCTAAGGGTATCTCAGGGGTTATAGAAAAAAATAAAATAAAATAAAAATACACAAGAACAACAGAATTCAGGATGCCAAAGGTTCATTTCATTTTTGGAAAATATTGATTTTAAAGAGATCTGATGAGGTCTTAGTGAATAAGCCACATTCCTAAAAAAGAATCAGGGGATACAAATATCCTCAGAAGACTTTAAAGCAGTATAAGCAAATGTAGAGAAATATTTTAGGCTTCTAGACCCACTTTCTGAGACTAGACCAGGACAGGGCTCAGACTGTATCTGAACTCAAGTAAAAAGATAAAGTTAAATATTTTGACATTATTTGGTAAAACAAGCTCTGGAGTCAATCAATAGGGCTAATTAATTTGGTAACTTGAAGCAATACCAGAGAACTCTTTCTATTTCCTTTGGGCCCATTTTATATGACACAAAAGGTCATTAAACAGCTTTTAGTCAGTA
The DNA here is from genome assembly GCA_004023965.1 of Spilogale gracilis. Classification (NCBI taxonomy): domain Eukaryota; kingdom Metazoa; phylum Chordata; class Mammalia; order Carnivora; family Mephitidae; genus Spilogale; species Spilogale gracilis. The sequence continues at coordinate 50,904 of PITA01003811.1, read as the reverse complement.
GATAAGATAGAAAACTAAAACGGAGCTAAATGACTGATTTTTAAAAAGGCTGAGATTTTTCCTAGTGCTATACACAAGCCAGATTCTAACCTACATCCTCCAGATGAAGAAAACCAAAAAGTAACTCATATTAATAAAGGCTATAATTTCCTAAACATTATGCTAGGCACTTCCAAAATATTTCATTGAGAAATGCATTTATGAACTTGTGTCTCAATTCATATATTACAGTTTACCTTAAAAGTTACCAAATCAAGCATTTTGGTTCTCACATTATGCTGTGTTAAAGAGGATCTTCTATTATAGAAAACACCACTAATTCTGTTTTTTAGAAGCTATGTCTGAGTATTCACTGTAAAACTAGTGTTTCCTTCAGATTTTGTTCATCCAAATGGTATGTAGGAAAAGGTATGAGAAATGCCTTCATGGCTCAATCTCATTTGCCAAATAAAATGTGTATTTTATTGGTGTAGCAAGGCTACATCATTCTAAGTGCAGCATGTGTTTTAAGATATCCCTGGTCCTAAGATTCTGGGGCAGCTAAATACTGCCTCGGTGACCTCATGGCTCATGGTTGCTTGGAGCTGGGAAGACAAATCCTCACTTGTTCCGCCAAGCCCAAGTTGCTCCGAAGCTCTCCACGGTCTCTCGCTCTACCTGCCACCACCCACGTGCCATCCTAGGGAAGGCCAGCACGCCACAGGGCCACTAAGTCCTGGAGACCCCTAAGATGACTCTGAGCCCAGCAATGGGGCATCCCATTCCTGATGAGCTCCCAGAGGTCCACAGGGCAACCCCGTGGAGGAGCTATGGCGGCCCGGGTGTCCATGATCATCCGCTTTGGCTTAAAAGATCTGGGTCATGATCTTACATTCACTTGGAACAAAAGATGAACAGAACTGTCTTTTGAGCCCTTCCCAGTGGTATGAAAAATGTCTCTGGAGGAGGATCTCTGCAAGAAAAACAAAAGCAATTTCTGGCAGAGAAGGGAAAAAGGCATTCTTTGGTGGGGTTTCAACATCCCAATTAGGCAGCGGCGGGGTGAGTGAAAGCAACACTATGAAGAGTCTTATCAAGAAGTACGGAGTGGACACCCCAAGGGCGGACTATACCAAGGGGCGGGAGCTCCTGTGGGGCCAGGTGGCCAGCCTACAGCAGCCAATGGAGGGAGCTGCTCCCAGCCTCCCCAATGCATCATATACTCTACACTTATGGCAATAAACCAAGATTTCCAAAATTAGCACTAATTTGTTGAGTTGGGAAGAAGAACCATCCTAACCATTTTGGTCATTTCGATCTCAAACTGTTTTTCCGGGAAATTCATTGAGGTTATAAGAACAACTGGGTTCCTGAGAGGGGGGGACCTGGTTCTAACAAATAAACCTATCCCCTCCCCCACCCACCAAAAAAACCAAACCAAAACAAAACAAAAAACCTTCACCCTGCTCTACCTGCTTCTTGTTCTCGTCCAAATAAAATAAATGCAAGCAGTGTCTTTGCAAACCAGGCGACTGAAAGGTGCAATGTGTTCAATTTTTGTGTCAGGGTGAAAATCAGATGGAGTCCAAATGAACCATAGAGGAGATGGTTGCTAGGCACCAAGGGCCTCCTGACACAGAAAGCACAAATCTCTGAACACTAGGGTTGACTCTGGGAACTGAGACCAACTGGAAGGAGATCAGATTCATGTCTCCCCAACATTTTCACCCCAGGACATGTGCTCACTGGGCAGAATTAAGTGGAATGGTGGGTAGAATTGCTCACACTCCTAATGATTCTTTCTCCTTCATCCTCTCATCTTTTTGGTTGCTCAATGGAGTCTAGTCAATTACATTAACCAACTGCCCTATTATCACAAATTCAGTTCTAGGGGATCGAGATATCATGGTCTGCATGAGCACTGTTCAAAGCTGCAGGGTTATGGGTTATGGGTTATGAGTTATGAAGCAATAAGAATGAAAAGAATCAGGCCCATATTTCCAACAAGACAGGCTGGTACTGGACAAGGCCAAGGTCGGAGAGACCAAAAAAAAAAAAAAAAAAAGGTTCTCCAAATCCACCCCTTGGTAGTGAATCCTGCTCTATTTGTGTTACTCAGACAACAGTTAGTATATTTGAGAGCTTGCCTGCTTCATTCTAGAGAGGGAAGACAATCAAGAGGCTATAATATGTCAGAGACATATGCCAAGAGAACAGTTACGGAGGAAAGAACACAAGATACTTATAATCCTTATCTGGGGGAATGTTGACAGAGTTTGCCCAGAAAAGAACAGGAAAGGAAACACTTCTGCCACAAAAAGCCAGACATGCTCATTACTTTGGTGGGAGACACAGGGGACTCAGGATAATGAAACAGGAGGAGAGAAAGGCCCTTTGTTTTCTGCTCACTCAGGAATGCTCACGAGGGACAGAGACTGTAGAGCCGAGCCCAACTCAATGAAGAACTTTGCTGCTCACGACTGTGTCTCAGGATCAACCTGACAGCTTGGCCTCCGGTCAAGAAACCTGAATCATCATCTTCGTTCAACATAAATGAGTCAGAGGCTAAAGAACAGGGCCGGGACCAGCCCTGCAACTAGGCTGTATTAATTGCTGAATTAGAACCATACTAAGGGGAGTGCCAAACCAATACTACTGCCCAAAATAAGACATCCACCGAGTGCTTTATGCCTATCTGACCTCATGGCATCCTCATGACAACTCTATGAGGTAGGTCTGATTTTCCTTGTCATTTTGCATATGGATAAACTGGGGCACAGGGCTAAGCCACTGAGTATGTTAAGTGGCAGAGTGAGCCCACCCACCCTCCCTCTCTGGCTTCACAGATTACACTTACTGCTAGACCGCGTCTCAAACAAAAAGGACTAAACATCTGACATTTACTAAGTGTTAAGGGTAGGCCAGGTCCTCTTCTACCCACTACACAGGATTACCTCCGTTAATGATCACAATTAGAGGCAGAGAAGTCTGGTAACAAGTCTAACTCCTCCTGAACTCAAAGTTCAGCAACTGGTCACCAAGCAGGAAGAAGCTCCTCCAGAATGTGGACAGAGAGCGCACCTCCACTGCCCCTGCCCTGGACGGAGGCGGGCCATGTGGCCGGCAGCTTGCTTCAGCTCCACAGTCACCACGGAGAAACCTGGTAACATCCTCCTTTTAGAGGTACAGGAACTGAAGCTCAGCAGCCACAGTGAAGCAGAAGTTGGGTCTGTGCCCACTATGGATTCATGACTATGACAGAGGGAGGATAGAACAGAGGGTGTGGCATCCCAGGAGCAAATGGGAACCTTTTCCTACAAGGTGGTTAAGTGCCCTTTGGGTTATGCCCAACAAAGTAACTGATAACATCCAGACCTTTCCCCACGACAGCCATGTTTCTCATAAGAGAAAGACTTCCCTCAAAGTTCCCACCTGTTGCTGACCTCAGAATGACAATGAGGAACCGCCCCCCCCCCCCAGATTTTAAACCCCACTCCCCTGCCCTGACCACCCCCACCAACAGTTACACCATTTGCACTTACGCTTTAAATGCTGGGAGGTAGGAGTATATAGAAAGGCTGCTTAGGTTATAAATAAATGGCAGGTGTTTTCTGATATCTGTTGTTGCCCAGCTGTTAAAAAACGTATTCAGTAAACCCTGGTCCCCACCTGAAAGGAAAAAAAAATGAATTACACTCATAAACTTCAAAGATAGGTCAGTAACTTTATAGGAACAAATACCTGGATCTTTTAAAAAGGTATGTATTCCATTTTTAAAATAAGAAATTCTGTGTTAGACATACCAAGGACATTTTAGGGGGTGGCCGTTTTCCTGAATTAATTCATGAATTCAAGAAATGTTTACTGAGCAGCTGTTATGTGCCAGAAACTATGCCAGGCCCTGAAGAGTCAACAGGGACAGGGAAATCGTCGTCATCTTCATGAGTGGCAGGGCAGGAGGAGGGAGGATACATTGGGACCAGCAAATGAGAAGTCTATAAGCAACATCACAGATGGGGAGGAGAGCAGCCAAGTGCTGGGTGCTAGGAGACTCAAGAACACGTGAGGTGTCAGGGAAGCCTTCAGGAGGGAGCTGTACTGAAGCCAAGAGCTGAGGGGGACACAAGAGGGCCTGAAAAATACAGGGGGAGAGGAGGAGGGCAGATGGTGTTTCAGGCAGAACAAATAGCAGGTACCAAAGATGTGAGGTGGGCGGGGACATAAAGCCATGGAAAGACCTGGAAGGTGGCCTGTGCACATGGACCACAGCATGGGGGAAGGGTGGGTCTCAGACAGGTCAGTATGGACCAGACCACCCAGGGCTCAGATTATAGACTTTATCCCCAGTGAAGGATTTCAGACTTTAAGAGCTATGGGGGCAGGCTGGTAAAAAGCAAAAGAGAGCGAACTGGCATAAGGGAATGGTTTTCCAGAACCCCCAGCTGTTGGCTCATCAACAGAGGCCCCGAAAGGCACATCATCCTGGTGCATTCTCCGACCACTGACCAAACCTCTGGACAGGTCCAGGTCAGTCATTACCGGGACCAAGGTCAGCCACAACCACACAGCATAGTGTTTGCCTAGCCCTCAGGGGTTCCTGATCTTTACGCCTTCCTTGGAAAGTGACAACCATGGCCATTCATCCAAATGAAATAAAAAAACCTAAACAGCTAAGTGTCTAACCTAAATCATAAACCTACAAGTAACCAAAGACGTCAGCGAGCCACCTCAAAACATATTCTGCCCCATAACCCATTTTAGAAAACATGCACAGAACCAGTCTTCCACACAGCAAACCAGCAGCTTGGGTGGGTCGGGGGTGCGTATGTGTGTGTGTGCACGTGTGTGTGCATGTGTGTGTGCAGGCGCAGTGTGTGGGAGATGGCAGGCAGGGAGAATCCTGCTCTTCCAAGGTGAAGGCTGCTATACTGAGCAGCTACCCCCCTCCTTAGTCTGCTTTGCCCCAAGACCTAGTTTTCTTCTTAAATATACAACGAGCCCAATTGGCTCTCACTACTGTTTGGTTTTCACTGGTTTTGAAAGAGACTTTGAAAATCTGGAAATTATTTAATATTTGGAACTAAGTAGTAAGAAAATTGAAGCAAGAAACTTGAAGATGTTCTGTAATAGCAGAAAAGTTGGAAATACTTGAATATTCCACCAAAGAGGAATGGTTAGTACATTATGCTACATACACTTGTGGGAATACTATTCAGCCATTATAACTAAGGACTATAAGGACCATCAGCTTACCAAGCAATATAAAGATATACAGCAACATTATCATAACTAAGAATATGAACATTCAGACTGGAAGAAAATAAATGAAACAACAGTAATTGTATAAGGGGACTGCTGTTACAGATATGCTCCCCTTGACTTTTCCTAGTAAAGCTGTATTTTTATAATTCTAAAATAATACGATGAGGGACAAGAACAAGATTGTGCCAAGACCTTTTCTAAATATCCTTTGTTAATTTATCTTCATAAAATTATCAAAAAAATATAATGTATAGCTTATAAAACATTAATTATAAAACTCTATCCAATACCCAGTTTAAGAACTCAAACGTTACCAATGCTGTGTAAATTCTGTGTGCTACCTAATCCAATTCCTCTGCCCTCCCCCAGAGCTACTCATGGTGAATTTTGTTTGTAATGGTCATGATTTCTTGTTTTTTACAACATGTATATTTATCCCCACAAAACGTAGGTAGTTTCACTTGTTTCTAAACTTTGAAAAATTGGGCATCATGCTGTATGTATTTTTCTACTCGTGTTTTGTTTTGTTTTGTTTCTTTTAGTACCACGTTAGAAGACCTTTTTAAAACCAACCATTTCCACTGAAAAGAACTACTGACTACATATAGGACAATGAAGAAATCTAATTCCATGAAGGTCAGAATAGTAGTTGTAAAGCAGAACTTCCCCAGGAGACAGGATGATCCCGGGAAACAGAAGTCAGAGTTGATCCCTCAAAGCCCTTGGCCAGCTGCCCCTGGCCACCAAAGGCTGTTTCCGTTTACCCTCAGGTACCCTACAAACCTCATCGGTCCCTCAGCCACGTGCCACAGCAGGGCGGAGCAGCACCGGTGGGACAGGAAACAAGAGGTGAAATAGTCAGGGAAGACCTGTGAGTCAGTCGTATGCATTCAACTGGCACATCCTTAAACGGTCAACAAGGACCCTGCCCCTGGAGGGGACAGCACAGGGCATACAAGTCCCATAGCCTCCGATCTCACTATGTGACTACAGAGGGTCAACTTCCAGCCCAAAATTGTGGATTAAAAATAGAATTAAAAGTCTGTAGCTTTTTACATAATGTTTAAGTTTAGCATTTCAAACATCTTTTTCGAAATGCCAATTCCACAGTTCAAGGTCAGGCAAATGTTTTAAGATCATCAGAGAAATCTATATGTAGCATTATCAATACCATCTTTTGAGAAGTCCCTAAATTAAATTCAAAACAGAATGCAAATCTAAGCACCTCTGCCCTACAAAACATACAGGGATGTTATGAAGACTGCTGAAATTTCACTACAAAACCCTCAGGACTTTTTAGTCCAGTACGTTCATTCAGACTTCTGAAGGCAGCTTTATTTATTCTGACAGGTTAAGACACTTCTAATCTCAATCATCTCCGAACCGACAACCACGATTAGGAGACACTGCCAGCAGCTGCGATCCACTGGGCCAGGGCGTGGCAACGTGAGAGACAAAAAGGAAGTGGGACAAGGGACACATGGCACCTGTTTTGCAAACAAAAGCAAATATCAGATTGTGCCTCATCCTTCCACCTGGCTGCCAAAGTATAGTGATAACCTTAAACCACTCAGTATTTTCCAGGTCTTTTGAGCAGGATCAGGAACCTGATAACCATAGATACATCACAGCATTCATCAGAAACTCTGTCTACCTTCTAAGACAGAAACAGAGTTGAGTGCCTTCAAATGTGTGCATTTGTTTCCATGCCCTTACTCAGTTTGTTGGCACTTGGCCTGCCTCCTCTGGATAGCAGGGAGGGTGGGTCAATTCTGGTTTAAACATGAACCCTAGTAGTTCAGCCACAGGCATGTTTCCCCTAGAATTGTCTTCAGCAAAGTGGCCCAGGTTTCAGCATCCCGGGCATCAACTGGGAGCTTGACAGAAATGCAGAATGTTAAGCCCCAACCCAGACCTACAGAATCAGAATCCACATCTTCATTCCTAGGGTGATTTCTCTGCATATTAGAATATGTGAAGCACTGGTTGAGAGTCTTCTAGGGAATGACTTTTTTTTTTTAATTGGAGAGTGCAATTTGCACTGTCATTTCTATAGAAAATGTCTGAAGTGACCTAAATTAGGTATAAGCATTATGGTTAGAATGATAACATAGGCTTCATCTCCCAAATGGTTCTCAATCTAATAAAGGGGCAGAGGAACAGATATCAAGCAAATAATCTAAAGTAAAATACACTTAATACTTTATAGTGATATAGGCAAGCACTGAAATGAAAATGGGACATCTACAATATACTAGTATCAGCACTTCTGCCTATAGCAAGCATGGCAAGGATTATAGTTTATTAGTGGCCCAGATCTTGGGGAGATTTCTGAGATTTACCAAGGATCACCACGGAAATCTAGGCACTTGGAGTTTGGGTCTCACTATCACTGTAGGTCACCACCCCGCCCCCCCAAGTAGGGCTCTCAGCTCAGTGGGGAGCCTGCCCCCCACCACTCATGCACACCCACACGCTCTCTAATAAATCTTTTTTTAAAAAAAGAGTCTTAATAATCAAGATGTTAATTAACATATAAGTACAAGGGAACGTTTATTCTTGGCCTAAATTTCACTTTCTCAATTTAAACCAGATCCTCCTAGTCAAGATTCCCTTAGAACTCTGAATTTATCAGAATCACAATTACATGATTAGTTATGTAATTAGTCATTAAATTTCTGTAAGGTCTCATAAGCTTTACAGAGGCAGGGATAAAACTCTAAATTATTTACCAGTCTATTTTTGGTCATTAAACTTACCTTACTGTTCAGATTAGTACCCAAAATTATTTAAATACTAAGTGGACTATAGAAATGTAGAGAGTAATATTTCCAAGAATGCTTCCAGACTAAGAAAACAATGCAAGACTATTAACTGTGCTAATTTAGAAACACAAAGTACTTCTAGATACCATGGTTCAGGGGAGAAGAACATAAGCTTTAGACATAGGCTTGAGCCTCCATTTCCCTATCTGTAAAATGAGGAATGTATCAGCTATTTTCTACTCAGAATAATGAATTTTAAATTATCTGTAATAAGGGCATGTCCTAGAGAATCTCCTCCATCCTGTATCGCTATCAGGATTCATTTTCATGAATCCTGCAGAACAGACTAACTGGGAGGGAAGGAGAAGGAGAAAAGGGAAGGAGAAAAACCACACACACAACCCAGCCACAGAATCAAGAAACACCGTGTGGTTCAGCCCAGGCTCTGCCACCAGCTAAGGAACGCTGGCCAGACTGGGCTCCTAGTACTAGTTATACAACAGGCCGTAGAGAATGACCTGCTACATGAACACATGAATGAGTGAACGAGTGAGTGAATGATGACTGCACAGGACTGGTGGGAAAGAAGTAAAGAAGGAGCAGACCAGTTGAAGAGCCTGCACACATATAGCAGGTTAGTCCTTCCCCCCTTTCCATTTCTCACAGGGATCATGATCTCTGCTGGTCGGAAGGCTAGAGACAAACAGATGGCTAAGTTAAAAGAAATACTCATGGGTACAAGGAGGTAAAAATAGCTCTTGAGAAAAAATCTGGGTGCTCATTTGTCTTGCTGTTACATGTTATGACTTTTGCTTTTCATTTTTACTTATTCAAGATACTTATTACTTAAGCTATCAGTAAAACGATATAAATGCAAGGGAGCAGAGTGATTTTCAAAGCGGCTGATGAAGTACCCTCCGGGCTGCAGGCAGCCTCACGCTGGGGCAGGTGGGGCAAGCCTGCGGACAGGCAGCTGGAGAGGGAGAAGCCACCGAGTCAGCCAACCAAGGGAGGTGCACTGGGATTGCTGCACTGATCTGGACTGGACAAGACAAGTGTTATCCCCTCACCTTCATTCCCCTCACAAGTGGAAATCCCCTCACCTTCATTCCTTTTTTGGGCAGGTCCAGTCTGAAGCCTAATTAACTACAAGATTAAAGGAGATGGCAGTGGGGTCAATTTTACACTTTATAAGAATTTAACACCAAATCTTTTATGTTAAAATTTAAAAACTTATACTCTCTGGGTTTACTACATCTGCAAGCACAGAAAAAAAATCACAGTGTAAGGGGCTCAGTGACCACTTAGAATATGGAACCCGCAGGTGTAAGGACCTCACAGCAGGTCTTAGATTCTGCCTGAAGTAAAACCATACCTAATACTCAATCCCCAATCTTCTGTCTCCTATTCTCCTGAAAAATTCAACTACTGACCAAAATTTCATTACTCCAATAAATATCTTTGGGTACTTAGGTTACAGTAAAATGAGTTCCCCGTTTAAAAATGACAACAAAACACTCCAGGGACACCTGGGTGGTTCAGTCAGTTAAGTGCCTGCCTTCGGCTCAGGTCATGATCCCAGGGTTCTGGGATTGAGCCCCATATAGGGCTCCCTGCTCAGCGGTGAGCCTGCTTCTCCCTTTTCTGCTGCTCCCCTTCCTTGTACTCTGACAAATAAAAATATAAAACAAACAAACAAAAAACTCCAAATTGGAAAATATAAAGTCCTTATAAAGTCCTCTGTCTTATGTCTTTGAAACTAACACATACAAAGTTTAACATACAGCAGTTCTCAAACACTAAACTCTTCAACTGTTACAAGCACCCTTAATTTAGGATACTTTAGAGTAGCAGGGACAGAGAAAGTAAACCTCAACCTGCATTCAGATGGATTTCCCCAAGGTCCAAGTGCATCATCTTTGTTGCATAGGAGTATGCGGAGACAAAATGGATGTTTCCTCTCACTGCTAACAAACTCCGAATCAACCTCATTTTGTCACATTCTATAAAATGTTAGTGTGCAGATATTTCACAACAGCTATTGTTCAACTTCCAGGAAACATGTAACTTCAGTTATGAAGTAAGTGCCAAGACAGTTTGCGAACACCAACAACAGTATAGGAACTTAGACCCTTCACTACAGAAAAGGAGAATTCAGCCACGAATGAGGTGCAGGCACTAGCTCTAAATTCTAACACTCTGTATATTTGGAAGGAAGAGAGACGTCAAGGTATCTAGCACGACTGGCCACGGTCCAGTTATTCTCTTGGCCAGAGGCATGGGGAAGGGTAGCAATTAGAGGGCTGCTGACTGGAGGCACGCCATCACATTCCTCTGCAGCAGAAGGGCTGTAAACGCAGCTGAGAACTGAGAGCACTCAGCCGCCAGCGGCCTGCGCCACTTGTCAGGGGACACCCGGCCCCACAGTTGTGTTGAACGTATGCAAGAGATTAAGCAGGACTTGTGAGATATGATCATCTACAAACGGGTTTCCTTTAATACCAACCTAAAAATACTGGGACCTAAGCCCCCTGTTCAGTAAAACTGGGTGATGAAGAGGGATGTTGAGTATCTACAGATATTAGAAAATATGAAACATCTGAAAACGTTCACATCTCAGTGCCTATGACAGGACATCTAAACAAAATTGCGCATTACACTGAAAATGTGAAGTAAAGCAAGGTTACTACTGTCATTAGAAAAAAAGACGTAGCGGTGCCAGGGTGGCTCAGATGGTTAAGCATCTGCCTTCCGCTCAGGTCATGATCTTCATTCAGGTCCTGGGATGGAGCCCCGCATGGGGCTGCCTGCTCAGTGGGGAGCCTGTTCTCCCTCTCTAATTCCTCCTGCTTGTGTTCCCTCTCTAGCTGTGTTTCTGTCAAATAAATAAATCTTTTTTAAAAAATGAATAAATGGGAAAAAAAAAAACCTTAAAAAAAGATGTAGCTCCCGGCGAAATGTAAGTGTCAGTCCAGTAAGTATGTCACACGGGTATGAATTCAACAGGATAGTAAACTTCTCCAGAGTGGAACAGGCTCCCTTGGTGTGTTGTGAACTTTCCCTGGTAAGTAAAGCTTATCAACACAAAAGGAAAACTACCTTTCATTTAGGAGCTGCTAATCTATTCTTCTGTTGAATTTAAACAACATATTGAGAATAACTGTAAGTTCCCATCTGCATAATTGAAATTTTCAACACCTTCAATTAAGCATTTTGAGAAAATGCAATCCTTCACCACCGACAACCCAGTTAAATGGAGCACCTTACAGAAAGAGCAGCTCCTGGAAATCTTGCTGCTGAATGATGAAATGTGCTACCAGGCCCAGAGAGACTCAGTTGTTTCAGATTCTGGCGGAAAAAGCAGAAAGTGCTTTCTAGTTGGGCACTTTTCACACATCCTGGCCTCTTTTTTTTTTTAAGATTTTATTTATTTATTTGACAGAGAGAAACACAGCCAGAGAGGGAACACAAACAGGGGGATTGAGAGAGGGAGAAGTAGGCTTTCCACCGAGCAGGGAGCCCGATGTGGGACTTGATCCTGGGTCTCTGGGATCATGTCCTGAGCCAAAGGCAGTCGCTTAACCAACTGAGTCACCCAGGCGCCCCACATCCTGGCCTCTTAATAATGAATTCGTCAACTCCTGCAGTACCTCTTAATTCTCAAACAAGGTGGAGGACCCAGAGGGGTTTCTACCAGTTAATCAATGAGCTTTATATTCAAAATTGTAACCTGGATTATTTACCACGGAAAACTTGGTATCTGGTATGCAGACTTTTAACTCAACAACAAAATCAAATACTCTTCTAGGTTAGAAATTGGACTGATTCTTTTTATGCTACTACGGTCATTTGGATTTCAGGTTGCTGGATCCATTTTCAAACATGAACCGTTTACTGGAGTTGAGAATTTACACTGGCAGATTACACTACTTCCTTCAAATTTGATCAGAGGAGGTGAAGAAAGCTATGTTTTGACGGGAAGGTTAAGACAAACTGTGGACTTCTGCTAAAAATACTCTCACCTTCCTTTTATGCAAAGGTCATGGTTTTAGTATAAGCAGTAGAAATAAAGAATAAGTGTTTTGAACTCAAATACTAACACATCTTTCATTTCTTCTATGGAGCCTAAAAAATAAGTAAGTCAGTGAAGCGAAGAAATTGCATTTGGTCCTGACCACAGTGAACACTCCCAACACATCATTTCTTATTTAACGGTGCTTAAAAGAAGACTGTACTTCGTATCAGATGCCATCATTCATTATGGTGTAGATATTCCTGCTTACTGTTTAAGAGCATAGAAGGTCTTAACATAGAGCAAAGTTTCTCAAAGTTCCTCAACCCTGGCTCCACTGACAACTGGGGCCTGGTAATCCTTTACTGTGGGGGCTGTCCCCGTTCATTGCAGGATGTTCAGCAGCAACCCAAGTCTCTACTTATTAGATGCCAGTAGCATCCTTCTTCTAAATTGTGGCAACCCACAGGCCTCCAAATGTTTCCAAATGTCCCCTAGGAAGCCAAATCAACCCCACATTGAGAGCTCCTGGCATACAGTTTAAACTATTCAAAGAGTCACACAAGAGGGAGACTTAAACTTTCTTATTCCTTTCAATGACATTTCAATAGTGCTATGTCCCAAATCCTTTGTCAAGTGACCAAACAGAATTTATTTTCTGAGAATAACAAAAATCCAATTTCAGTTTTATGTGTAATCAAAAATGCTTTAACTTCAGCAATCTGACAAACTTTTTTGTCTTAGTCTTTTAGCTTAAAATGTTTAAATTTGAGATTATGACTTTTACCTTTACAACTAGTTAATGGAAAGGAATCTTCATATCTTTATGGAGGGCCAAACTTCATGCCAACTGAGGAAAACCATTTCTGCTAGTTTCAAAGATTTACTCCCTGCAATCTTAGATATGCTCCTGGAGAGGAGGGGGGAAGAAAGAATCCCCCGGTGCTGAGGGTCTGCTTCAGAGCTCAGGGCTCTTTGCCACAATGTCAAGTAGCTCGTAGTAAGTCCCTGCTAAGAGAGCTGCTTCTCAGAGCAGATTCTTCTTCTCTAATATAATTGGCTTTCTCCTTTTTTCAAAGACCTATTAACATTAATTTCAGAAAAGGCTGCTTCTGCACATTAACTACTACCAGTTCTGTCTTGGGATAGTTCGCTGTTTAAAAAAAAAAATAGATTACTTATTATTTCAGAGACTGGCCTGAAATGGAAATATATCTCCTAATTCATTTGATCAAATTTCTCCAAAAGATGTGGGGCCCTAAATCCATGAATAGTCAGAACCTTTCTATGTATACATGTAGCTACAGATATGCTTCTGTGGTATGGAAAACAGATGCTGACTTTGCCAATGTTCTACTCTTTGGCCTTGCAAATACCACTTTTATGTGCAGCCTTATAGGGAATGAGAATTTGGAGAGAGAGATTAATCATTTCATTTTCTATCTTTTTTTCCAATGCTTCCCAAGAGAACAAGAACCAAATTATCATGTTTATTCCTCCAATTTCTATGGAAACAATGCTTGGTCCTCTTATTAGCTCTTCCAGTTAAATTTACTTAGATTTAAAAACAGTGGTTAAAGTTCTTGATGTTTAATAGTCTTTTGAATTCCTGAATAATCGTGGTTCATTTATCATACTGTAATTTAGACACAAGAAAGCCAGTTAAAGGCAGGTGTATAAAAATAGCTCCTAGCTCAATCTTACACACTTACAGAAGAAAAATGTGTATAAACACATAGACACACAACAGTATTTCCAAAAGAGCACAAATGAAAATGTTCACTACATGCCACGCATTGCTGTCTTCCAGGCACAATAAATGAAAGATACTAGATCCCTGAGAGGAGCAGCCCCTAGTAGTTACTAACAGCTTATCAAATATAAAGTAACAGATACCTACCATCAAAACTGCCTTGCTCAGAAGCAAGGTGCAACAGCTGATTGTATGTTTCAACTGAAGGTTGATAAACAAAGACTCCAGAATTGAAGCAGTCAGGCCACCCTGGGTCTGGTGCCGCCGACAATTCTTCTCGCTCAAAAAGATCATCAATATTTTCTAGGACCTAATTCAAAGAGGGGGAGGGGGAAGGGATGGTAGTGAAAGCATTATAGCAATGTTCTGCCCCAGCATACTCTTAAGTTCTCCCTAAGTTATCTAACACAAAAGATACAATCTGCTGCTGATCTTAACCATTCAGAAGACAGCTGTCAGGTAGCCTGGGCTTGCTCTCCTTCATCACCTGATGCTTTCAACAAGTGGTTTTATCTGAACTTTACTGTCAAGTCTTGAGAGCATTCCTCAAATGCCTAACTGGTCTCAGTTACTATATCCATCTTTCCAGTCACCAAAGCACACTCACCAGAGTATCTGCATCCATGAACACACATTTTGAATACTGTGTAAGCGACCAGCAATGGAGTTTAGTTAATGTGACACCCAACTCAGGCCTCTTCATCAAGGCTAGATGCGCAGAATCGCCACTGTCCAAGACGTCTACAGTGATGACTTCATCAAAGACTGTCTCTAAAACTTTTCTGTAAAAATAAAATCCAGAAAACAGCACTTAGTGTCTTTTCAGATAAGTAACAAGTAACCCATCTAATGTAAAATTGTATTCTTATTAGCTTACCCATCAATTACTAGAGCAATCTGCTGCTTTGATACAGTACAATCTTAATTGGTCTTAATTTACCTCAGGCCAAGCTGTATCAATCTGCATGTGCAGCTAACTTCACTAATAAAAACTGCTTTGATAAGGATGAAGTACTTGTCTTAAACATTACTATAGGATAACTTTTCTAATTTTTATTTTATCACTGAATACCAGGCAAACTATAGAAACCACCCGTCAAAATGTGATTCCTATTTCAAAAGAGCACATCTTTACAACCTATGTATTTAACAATGATATTTCGTTAGAATTCTTGCGGATTACTGCATGTTTTTACAAATGATGCTAAGTGCACTTAATACCTGCAGTGACACCTGTAACTAATCATTTTTGCTAAAGCAGTTGACAGAGAGCTATGTGTCCTAATGGACATTAACAGACTCGGTTATCCTGTTGCCAATTTTTAGAATCACATATAGCCAACACTTACAGTATACTTAGCACTTCTGGCATAAGGAGAGACTCACTTTGGTTTGTGAGGTGCAACACTTCTCTAGGCTCAAAATTAACCCAAGATTTATTTTAGAAGGCAATCTTGAGGTGATTTAAGGGGGGGTATAGTTAGATAAAACATTAAGCTCAGAGCAGGGAAACACATAAGATAAAGACATCAACGCTGTAGAAAAAAATGTTCCAATCACATAGTAAACATGACCTTTTTGAAAGCGAATGGGCAGTGGAGCCATTTACCACAGTAGAGGGAGATGGGAGCCTACATTTGTCTTCCTGCACACGTCCTCACTAAACAGACTACAAATTAGGATGTACACATAAGAAACAGTCTTTTTAGCATTTTCCTAAATTACCCTTTATGAATAAGGTTATTAGTGTGAGAAATACCTATCTATACACAGCAGCCTTTTCAGAGGTCCTTGGCATGTGCTTACATTTTTTGTAAAAAAAGAAAAGTCACAAAAAGGGCATTTTCAATTTTTAAGAGAAATAGGAAAACAAAAATAAATACCTACCCACAGAGCTGCGAGTGTGCCCAGAGATTTTTGTAGTATTAGGATCTAGGTAGTTCAATCAAATACTTCAAAGTTTAATTCCAACAAATCAAAGTGAACTAACACAATCAACAAGCAGTTTATGCCCCCCCCCCACCTATCCCCACCCCCTGGGTGCCCTCTTAGCACAACCTCTAGTTCAGAAAGTGCTGGAAAATATTCTAGTCTATTAAATGATAAATAAAGATCTTTAGATTACAAATGCCAACTGACAGTGGAGAAAACTGCTACTTACTTTCTGTCACCTGAGGTCTCCATGGTTAGAAACAGGAAACAAAGTAGCCCTTGCTGCATTTTGGGAAAGGAATGCAAGTGAAGTGTGACCACATAAAAGGAATGCCTGGACTGAAACATTCACTCAGTCATCCTAGAGGACTTGCTTACAGGAGAGTCCTTCTCACAGCTGGAACTAGTAGGAGCAGGGATCAGAACAGCACCTTCCAGAAGGGAGCACAGCTGGAATAGCTCCCAAGAGCTAGGAAGAGCTTTCAGACCCAGAAATCCCTCATTCAGCAATTCTGATGTTTCTCCACCTAGTGCTCAAGCCCTGAAAGGGTATGGCCTCAATGCCCAGTGATGCCAGAAATGGGATAAAGACGTCAGAGCCCCACCAAGAGACAGGCAGGGAGGTCCTCACCTCATGGAATCTGAGACCTGTGGGGTGGCAAGCACGGCCAGCTTCCTGGTGGTCCTGTGCTGTTTCAGAGACGAACCCAGGACCAAGGCTCCTTTGGCATAGGCATCGTTTGTGGTCAGTGTCACAAAGGCCTGATCTTAATACAAAGAGAAAGAAAAAAACCCACGCTCATTATTATATCTTACCTGGAAAAAGCTACCCCAGGCAGTTTTTCAACCACTAATTTAGCAAAATCAGCTCCTTTGAGATCAATCTGCTCTATTAATAAAGGAACAACTTTGGGAGTGGGGAAGAACACAAGTGCTCACTTTAAGAATGATTCAAGACCATTCTACAGCAGAAACTTCTCTGGAAATCTCCAACAGGCTGATGAAGCTTTAAAAATTAAATCCAATTTAGATTCTGAACATGCAAAATTCTCAGACTAAATAGTAGCTTAACACCAGAAGGTGAACCTCAGGCAATTAACAGGTGGTAATGAGATCAAGAAGTACATTTTCTTTTTCCTACAAGTACTTTCAGCCAAGCAGGAAGCACAAATTTAACTAATGACCTTAACTGAGAGCATCTGAAAGCAGAGGCCATATTCTTCATTCTGATACTTAGGCTTCTGCCAAGCCTCAGGCTTTACATATTGTTTCCCCAACCTGGAGCAAAGGCACCCACAACACCCACCACATCTCAACAGTCACTTGAGCACAGTGTCTGCTCAAATACCACCTCAATAGACAGACCTTCCCCTCCTTAGTTCCTCTATCTAAACAGCAGCCAATCAGTGTTAACTGCATTTAGGGACCACTTCAAAAGCACTAAAAAAACTTTTTTTTTTTTTTGAGAAGCAAGCAGCACCCCTTACCCTGTACCCTGGGTCCCCTCAACACACACCCATAGCCACACTCAATAATCACTCAGTTGCCAGAAGGAAGGCAAACACAGGGATTACTCTTCCTACTGGACAAGCCATCCTCCAGTTCTCCAGTTCTTCCCCGGAAGGAGTCTGAGGTCCACTCCATATCTGAGGGGATTCTAGCAAGGCAGTGAGCATGCAAATGTACAGGATACCTATGATCAAAAACTGGCAGGGGTCATTCAAGGGCACTGTTACCCAACCAAGAGCTGGGACATTTTGTCATGAAGTCATGCTCTTTCTCATTTTCCCTTTGCCTGTTTTCCAATGTGGAGGCTGGAGCAGAATGAATTTCACGGAGAAGTCAGAGTAGATTGTAGGCTGTCAAAGGGGCTACTGCATGTGCCAGCCTCGGATCAGAGAGCATCTTCACACTCTGTGGAACTCTTTTCCTGAATAGGATCGCTCTTAAGATGTAGAAAGACTGGTGTTTCCCACTTCTCACCTAGTCACATTCCAGGAAAGTTCAAAAGAGTGACACCTGTCATTTGACATGCCCATCAATCTCTGCCTTTACTTGTTCCTTCAACCCATCATAAGATGACAACATTTCGATCTGCCCCAAAAGTATTTAATCTGGGGAATAAGGACTAATGTTTTAATTCAAATACGGTCCAGACTCCAGGGGAACCTGGATAAAAGTTTAATAAGGTAAAGAGGACTCAAGGATTTCAGGAAGCAAGTATATGGATGTTGTCCAAGACGAAGCAGGACAGGATAGACGCTTAGGAATCTAAGCTGGAACACCTAACAAACATTACAAATTAAAAGGAAAGACTAGTGACAGCTGGGTAAAATAGAACACCTCCGGGTACATCTGCAATCTTTCCGCAGTTCACTTGCTCTCAAAAGCGCGCTATTAGCCTCAACAACATCGGAAGGACCAACCAGTTACCTCTGAGCTTCCTCTCTTCCCCTTCTCCGGGCAGAGTCGACCCCGGCAACAAGTGATCGGGCGCACGCCCACCGCTTGCGGCCCGCTCCCCTGGGGCGCTTGCGGGGCTCTAGCTTTCCGCAACCCGGCCCCAAAGGCCTAAAAATAGGCTCGGCGTGGCGGCCAGCGCCCGGGGCAGCCGGTAGAGGAGCCGGGCCCGGGCCGCCTGCGTCCGGGCCTCCAGGCCGGCCCTTCCAGGTGTTCCTGCTTTAGGAAGGCGGGGGCGGCCGCCGAGCGATCCCGCCGCGCTCCAGGGCCCGGGACAGGCGCCCCCACGAGCCGGCTCCCCGCCCCCACCCGGCCCCGCCGCAGCTGCTCCGCCCGCCCTTCACGGCGAGAGCAGGAGGAAGGGCACGGAGACGGAAGCAGAAACAGGGGCTTCGGCAAAGGGCCCAGGCGCCGTCTGGCTGCCCTCAACCCCACGACAGCGTCCCGGGTTCCGGGCCGTAGCTCCGGCGCCGGGGGCGGCAGGGCAGCGGCTGACGCAGGAAGCGGCACGCCCGACTGCAGCCAGCCTCCAACTTTGCCGCGGTCCTCGTCCGGCCAGGAACTCCCCCGGGGCTGCAGGGAGGAGGCGTCCCGAGGCAGCGCAAGGCGAAGAGCCGGAGATCCGGGGGGCGGCGCGGCGCGTACCTGTCATGGTGCTGCCGGGAGCCGGGCGGCCGCCGCAGCCGCAGGTTGCTGGCTGGGAGAAGCCGGGTGCCGGGAAGGAGCGCCGCCAGCGAGGAGGCGCGGCGGGAGCCGAGCGTGATCCTGGAGCGCTCTTATAGCGGCCGTCACGTGGCCGCGCACGCTCCTGGCGCCCGCCCGCATCCTCCCAGCTGAGCGGCCGGCGGGGGCCACCGACCCCCGTCCCTTCCCAGTCCCTCCACCCTGGCAACTGGGCTCCGTCCAGCTCCCGAGGGGCACCTGCGCGGGACCTCGCGCCTCCTCATCCCTCCCTCACCCGGGGATTTGGAACGGAACTTTGGGGCAGAGCGTGGCTTCAGCAGGACCAACTCCCGAAGACAAGGGTTAGAGAACCCTAAAAAACAAAAACTCCAGATCACTCTAGTGACAGTAATTCACTTGAACTGTTTGAAATAAACAAAGTTTAAATTTCACTCTTCATCTAGAATTACAGATCAGCCTCTGGAAACACAGCGGTCTTGGGGCTTTGGAAAATGGAATGAATCTTCACTGTATTAAGATTCTTGGAGCCCTCTGCATCCATTAGATAGGGTTTTGTTCATTCCTTACACCAACTCCATGAAGTAGGTGTTAGCCTCATTTTACAGATGAAGACACTGAGCTGCAGAAAGGTTAAATTACTTGCCTGGGGTCATACCACGTGAAGAAGGTAGACAGTTTGGTTTACAGAATCGACCTTCCTACCGGTAAGGCCATGACACCCCTGGTACGTCGGTGCCTTAAAAAGGTTAGCAAATTATGGTGACTGTGGTTGGGTAATATAGTTGTTTAGGTTAATCTGTTTCACAAATCATGAAAAGGTGAATTTGTCATTTTGCTAGGAAGTTGAGAAATAGTACTCTATTGTGATCACACCCTTCTCCTCTCCCCATCCCCTCCACCCAGCCCAAATATACCAAGAAAGGAACAGGTAGTACAGTTCTCCACAAACAACAATTGCTCAGTAAATGCTGAAAAGAAGCCAAATAGGAAACTGACAATTCAGTTCAAAAAAATGAAACAGATGCATAATAAGTGTTTTATTGCAAAAGTGGTATTGCTATTCTTAGACCAATTATCCTGTTTTCCTCAATTGTAAGCCTGGACCGCCTACATTAGAATTGCTTAGGGCACTTGTTAAAATGTTGATTTTTGGTCCTAAGTCCAGACCTCCTAAATCAGCGTCTTATGGGTAAAACCCAAGAATCAGCATCTTAATTATCATTCTCCAAGAAACTCTCTTGATCCCTTCCCCTTCCCCTCATCATGGCATGGAGACCACTGATTCACTTGGGAAGACCTCCTGATTTCTTGGCTTTATAAACTTCCTTTGTAGGAAATGGAAATATGGGGGCAAAGATACATTGGAGGGGTTTTCATGTATTCAGACCCTGTGGGTTTAGAAGAGTTGATGCTCTTTAAGGAATATGAAGTCTGTGCTTGAATTGTACCTACTTGGGAGAGGGAAAACAGTGGTGCTTCAGGTCTACATTGCTTTTTTCCATACTGATAAGTGGACCTGAAAAAGTAAAGTTTCCATTTTTCACTCAGAAACCCTCCTGCCCTTGGTGATTCCTTACCACCTGCAGCTTGACAGCAGTGTCTGGGCTGGGCTTTCCAAAAGGGCAAAACCAGGAAGAAGATTTGGGGACATCTAGAACAGTAGTGAAAATTTCTTTAGGAACAAGCTCCATTCTGCTCCATCCTCCAGGATGTTTAAGTAAGAGTGGTCACCACAGCCTTCTTTCCTGTGTTTTGTGCATTTTTCTAGTAAGGAAACGTTAATAGCTTTCACCACATTAATCAAATAGGGACATTTTGAGGTTGCTACAATGTTGTCTCAATTGAGATTATTCATAGGACACACTGCTCAGTTTTCCTGAGGCTGTTTTACATTGAGTTTCAGTTAGGTATGAGAGCAAGGCCTCTCAAACTTTAATGTGCACACAGATTTTTCTGGGGATCTTGTTAAAATGAGGATTCTGACTCAGTAGTTTGGAGTGGCTCTCCCTGGTGATGTCCAGATTGTGGACCAATTTTGCATATCAAGCTGATTGAACATTCTAGATTGAACATTCTATAAGGATTTAGATGTAGTGGAAAGACATACAATGTTGTAGTGGGAGAGATAATTGAGAATTTGATTTATTAACTTTTTTTCCCAGTGAAACTTGTGTAGCAGAATTTCTAAACCCTAAAAGAAAGATTTAAGGAAGTTCAAAAAGAAAAGCTACATAGGTACTACCTACTTAGTATTAGCATGACTATTAACCATTTAAACCCATGCCAACCATGTATATTTAGCATGGTTGGTCCAAAATTCATTTTTAGTTGGCTTTGGAATGCATTATGTAATTTTTTGGCAGGATACTTACCTTCCTAATTATGTTTTGTTTAAGATAATGTTGAAATCAGTTTGCATTCCCTTGAGAACACACACTAATTGATGGTGGGAGCCACTGACCTAGAAATATATTCCAGAGCAGAGGGCAACCTGCTGACCTGCTGTTTAGTTCCCATGGACATATAGCACGTCTGCACAGACACAGCAACTAACTAGTTAACTAACTACTTAAAACTATGCCCTTATTTGGTTAACACACAAAATCTGTACCTGGAATTTTGTTGCCAGTGATCACATCCCTGTCTAATTCCAACTGAAAGCATTTAAGAAGTATTACCCTTGGAGGCCCAAAGTTGTTCATTCTTCCCTTGAAAGCTGGAGTCTCAAACTCCACAAATTGCAAGGGCCTGTTGATTAGTACTTTCTAATGCCTTAAACACACACACACACACACACACACACACACACACACACACTTCAACAACTTTTTAAAGATATAATTCACATACCATAAAATTCAGCCATTTAAAGTATCCGATCAGGTGGTTTTGAGTATATTCAAAGAATTGTGTGAATATCATCAAAATCTAACTTTAGAACACTTCATCACCCAAAAAGAAAACTATGCCCACAAGCAGTCGCTGCTTGTTCTCTCTTTCCCTCAGCCCTCAGCAACTACTAATAATTCTGTCTCTATAGATTTGTCTAGAAAGATTTACCTATATGTGGCCTTTTGGAACCGGCTTCTTTCATTTACTACTGTAATATTTTCATGGTTCTTCCGTTTAAGGGCATGCATTGCTATTTCATTCCTTTTTATTGCCAAATATATTTCATTATATGGATATATGAAGTTTTAGTTACTATTTCATGAATAAACATGTTGATGAACATTTGGGTAGTTTCCACTTTTTAGATATTGTAAATAATGCTGCTATGGACATTTATTTGTGTCCAAGTTTTTGCTTGACACATACATATATGTGTTTTAAAATACGTACATATATGGATAGATAGATCGGTCTCCTCCTGGATATATACCAACAGTAGAATTGCTGGGTCATACGGTAACTCTATGTTTAACATTTTAAGATGGCCAAACTGTTTTCCAAAGTGTCTGCATCATTTCATATTCCTATTAGTATGAGAATTTCTCTCTCTCTCTCTCTTTTTTTAACGATTTTATTTATTTGATAGAGACACAGTGAGAGAGGGAAGCAGGGGGAGTGGGAGAGGGAGAAGCAGGATTCCTGCCAGGCAGGGAGCCCAATGTGGGGCTCGATTTCAGGGCTCCAGGATCATGACCTGAGCTGAAGGCAGACACTTAACGACTGAGCCACCCAGGCGCCCCAGTATGAGAATTTCTTAGCCGGTATTGTGTCTTTTACTATAGCTATCTTAATGGGTTTGGAGTAGAATTTCATTGTGGATTTGATTTGTATTTCCCTAATGACTTGTGATGTTGAGCATTTTTTCATGTGCTTTGTCCATTTACATACATTCTTTGGAGAAATGACTATTAAAACACTTTCCCATTTTTAAATTGAGTTGGTTTTTTGTTATTTAGTTATAAAAGTTCTTTACATATTCTGGATATAAGACCTTATCAGATATATATTGTATGATTTATGATTTTTATTTATTTAAACAAATTTGAGAGAGAGAGGAAGAGAGAGAGCATGAACAGAGGAATGGGCAGAGGGAGAGGGTGAAGCAGACTCCCTGCTGAGTAGGGAGCCCAAGGTGGGGGTCAGTCCAGGGACCCCAGATCATTACCTAAGCCCAAGGCAGACACTTAACCAACTGAGCCACGCAAGCACTCCTGATTCATATATATAATCTTTAATATATCCCCCTATTCTGTGGGTTTACTTTTTACTTCCATAATATTTTTTTGTAGCATACATGTTTTAAATTTCTACACAGTCCAACGTATTTATTTTTCTTTTTGGCTTGAGCTTTTGGCATTATATCTAGGAAACCATTGTCTAACCTGCAGTCACGAAGATTTTCCCTTATGTTTTCTTCTATGAGATTTATAGTTTTGGCTCTTAAATTTAGGTCTATAATCTATTTTGTGTTAATTTTTGTGCATCATGTGCAGGGAAAGTCTAGGTTATTTCTTTCTTTCTTGAATTGTCCCAGCAGTATTTATTGAAAAGACTATTGTTTCTCCACTGAATGGTCTTGGCACCTTTGTCGAAAATCAGTTGACCATCATTGTGACAATTCTAGTTCTGGACTCATTCTATTCCATTGACCTATATGCCTATTCTAATGCTCATTCTACATTGCCTTGATTTCTGCAGCTTTGTAGTAAGTTTTTTTTTAAAGATTTTATTTACTTATTTGAGACAGAGAGAGTGAGTGAGAGAGAGCTTGAGAGGGGAGACGGTCAGAGGGAGAAGCAGACTCCCTGCGTAGCTAGGAACCTGATGTGGGACTGATTCTGGGACTCCAGGATCATGACCTGAGTCGAAGGCAGTCGCTTACTTAACTGAGCCAGTTGTGGTAAGTTTGGAATTGAGAAGAGTGAGTCCTTCATTTTTGTTCTTTTTGAAGATTGTTTTGGCTATTCTGGGTCCCTTGCATTTCCATATGAATTTTAGGATCAGTTTATTAATTTCTTCAATAAAGGAAGATGGGACTTTGATAGAGATTGCATTGAATGTTTAGATCAATTTGAGGAGAACTGACAAGTTAAATACTTAAACCTTCTGAACCATGAACACGAGATGTCTTCTCATTTACTCAGATCTCCCTTAATTTCTTTCAACAATGCCTAGGAGTACATTGCTTTCTAAAACACATAACAAAATTCAAACAAACTAGGTCTTTTAGCTGCATAAACTTCACAGGCATGACACCTGATTTTTTTTCCCCCTGTAATTTTCATCTTTAATTATTTTAAATTTTTTATTTAAATTCAACATAATTAACATATACTGTATATAGTTTATAGAGGTAGAATTCAGTGATTTCATCAGTTGCATGCAGCACCCAGGGCTTCTTTTTTTTTTTCCTTCCCTTCCCTTATGTTCATCTGTTTTGTTTCTTAAATTCCACATATGACTAAATCATATGGCATTTGTCTTTCTCTGACTGACTTATTTCGCCTAGCCTAATACCCTCTAGTTCTATCCGTGTCATTGCAAATGGCAAGATTTCAATTTTTGATGGCTGCATAGTATTCAATTCTCTCTCTCTCTCTCTCTCTCTCTCTCTATATATATATATATATATATATATATATATACACACACACACACACACCCCACATTTTCTTTATCTATTCATCTGTTGATGGATATCTGGGCTCTTTTCATATTTTGGCAATTGTGGACACTGCTGCTATAAACCTTGGGAGGGGCAAGTGCTCCTTTAAATCATCATGTTTTTATCCCTTGGATAAATATCTAGTAGTGCAATTGCTGGGTCATAGGGTAGCTCTATTTTTAAGCTTTTGAAGAGCCTCCATCCTGTTTTCCAGAGTGGCTGCACCAGCTTGCATTCCTACCAACTCCTAATTTTCGTATTTAGTAGATACTCTAAATTTATATTCTTGACTAAAATGGGATTATCACTGACCTTTATACAAGGAACAACATTGTTTTTCTCCATCACAAGACAACTTTTACAAACTCTACTTTGGCGTTATCATTAGGAATAGCTATCACTTACCGATGCTAGGCTTCTTGTACATATTAAAACACTGAACCTTCCCGAGCATCAAATGAGGTAGCTAAACTCTAATCCCCACTATTGATGGGAGACACAGAGCTTGCACAACATTATACAGCTAGTAATTTGTAGAGGTGCTTCCCCAGTCTGTGCGATAACCAGTACTTGGTTATGTGTGCAGGTTGAGTACTATTCAAAAGCTGGGAAAGGGGAAGTGTGCAGTGCAAAGTCAGTCCCCTGCCACCTTTTCCCTCCAGCCACCATGTTTCTGTGCATAGAGTGGCTTTATGTCCGTGGCTTTTTCTGTGGATCTAAGGATGTCACAGGAAACTCACTGTGGCTTTTCTGATGTACTGTTGATGATACTTTCTGTGTCACACAATTTCTTCTTTCAGAGGATCCATGGAAAAATTTTCACCCTAGTCTTAGAACCAGAAAGAATGTTGCAGCTCCTTAATACTTAATTTCTTTATTTTAGAGGCATTTTGAATCTTACACATGCTTCCCCCTTTCTGGTCGTTATTTAGCCTCTCCACCCTGCATTTACTTCCATTACTTACTCTCGTTATTATACTTGCCTTATTTATGAAGCTGCATGAGATCCTTTGGCAGTTGGGGAGGCATGTGGAATTAATTAGTAAATAATTACATGATCAGAGGTTTCTAATGGGAGTAGAGCACATAAAATGAAATTTCAGTTCAATTTGGGTGACTCTGGAGGTTTTTGTGGTAGTTTTTCAGTAAAATGAAGATTCCATAAATTAGAGAGGCAGGCTTATGGATCCAGACATGGGAATAACCTTCCATAATTAGTCTAAGATTAGTTAAAAAGACAAAGTAATTGCTTGATCTTTCCATCTTACTTTTATTATTTATTCTACCAGTAACATAGTAACAATATGATGGTGGTCAAAAAGCAGAAATAAAGTTGTCCAGGATCACCAACCCTCAACACTTCGAATATATATATATATCACCATTCAAACTTTAGTTACCATATTTGTTATCTTTTAGTTTGTGGGTTAAATCATTTAAATTAGTGAGTTATAAGACTAAAAGTTAAGAGAATCTCTTTGGCAGTTAACTCTGTTTTAAAGTCAGCTTTATTGTAGCATAATTTATACACAATAAAAATTACTTTTTAAAGTATACAATTCGGGACACCTGGGTGGCTCCATTGGTTGGGTGTCTGCCTTCAGCTCAGGTCATGATCCCAGGGTCCTGGGATCACGTCCCACATCGGGCTCTCTGCTCAGTGGGGAATTTGCTTCTCCCTCTGCCTCTGTCTCCCTCTCTCTCTCTCTCTCTCATGAAAATAAATAAATAAAATCTTTTTTAAAAAGTATAAAATCCAATGAGCTTTGACAAATATATATTATCATATAACTATCAACATAATCATCCCCCAGATTTCCCTCTAGTGCCTTTGTGGTTAATCTCATCTCCCTACCCTGGTCCCTGGCCAACACAGCTCTGATTTCTGAGCATACAGATTTGCCTTTTACAGAATTTCATACAAATGTAATCATACAGTATGAGGTCTTTTGTATCTGGCTTCTTTTGGCATAAGGCTTTTGAGGTTTATTCATGTTGTTGAGTATCAATGGTTCATTACTTTTTATTGCTCAGTAGAATTCTTTTGCACGCATATACCAACATGTATTTATCCATTCGCCAGCAGATGGACATTTGAGTCGCTTCTACTTTGGATTTTGAATAAAGCTTCCATGAATATTCAAATGATAGGGGCAGGATTACTGGATTGCATAGTATGGTATATGTAAATTTATAAGAATGGCAGTTGACTTTCAAAATTCATTGCAAAAACTGGATTAGATCATGAAAAATGGAAGTTATTGTTTTTATATAAAATTGATTTTATCCTAAGATGATCTGATGTCCAGTCATAGTACACTGAGAGAGAAGGGGACATAAGTTCCCCACGTGTATTACTAGAGAATGACCTGCCTTTAGCATGACGATGCCATCGGCTTCTAACTGTCCAGCATGTGTATGCTCAGGGTCTCATTTGAGAAGGATTAGAAAAGATGGCCCCAAGATTTATTACAAATCAGAGCCTTAGTGATCTGTGGCCTGCAGGCTTTTACCTGAAGAGAGAACATCACTGTCACCAAAGCTCTAGGACACAATATATATTATAGAAAATACTCTCTTGTGGATTGTATTACCTGATCTTCAAAACAGCCTATCAGGTCACCTAGTCTATCAGGTCACCCACATGATGTCTTCACAAGACCACTGTGACTCAAGCAATAATTTTATCCTTTTCTTTAAAAAGCATTCCACTTCTGGCTTAAACAACAACAACAAAACTAAAGGCTGTCAGAGGTGTCCCTGCACAGCCCTGAGCCCTCTTGCATTACTGAACTACAGCCAGTCCCTCAGGATCATCACATCTCTGAGCCCGATCCCAGCCCTGAACCTCCAAAGAGAGTGTGGGGTTGAGGGCTGTCTGTTAAACACAATGTTTGGAAATTTTTAAAAAAATGTTTTTATTTTTCTTTTCCACCAGGTGAAAATGGCCTTCTTTGGCTCATGCAGAATTATTTTCCCCGTATTACAGATGATATAACTGAAACTCAGAGAAGTCAGAAAATTTTTCCAGGTCATTTGACTGCAGAGCGGCATGTCTGGGTCTTCTTAAACTGCACTGCCTCCCTGGAATTCGAGTCGGAATCAGAGCGTTCCTCAGAATTTGAGACCTCAGAGACA
Source organism: Spilogale gracilis (assembly GCA_004023965.1). Lineage (NCBI taxonomy): Eukaryota > Metazoa > Chordata > Mammalia > Carnivora > Mephitidae > Spilogale > Spilogale gracilis. Next base: position 23,302 of record PITA01003811.1, on the reverse strand, counting down.
CTCATTGCCAATTCTGGTAGTTGGTATGTCAATATTCTCTCCCCATCTGCTTCTCCTTTTGATACAGAGGAGATGGAGGAGTGAATGAGGCATTGGATTTTTGAAGAAGAATCTCTAAGGAGAAAAAGGGGCAGAAAGTAGGAGACAGATGAATGTTGGAAGCAGCCTGAGAGAGGTTCTAGCCCACAAGCAGGCAGAGAGGGAGTCAGAGTTCAAATGAAAAAGAGCCAAGAAGGCTCCAAGGTCCTAAAAAAGCTGCTGTCAAAGGACATATGTCACTTCACTCTTAGTAATTCCTAAGCAGTTTCTAGACTAGATGCTATCGCATTCCAGGGAGGGGTCATCGGAACAAAGGCTAATGATTTTTCAGAGTGTCCCAAACTCCTAAAATATCTTTACCTGTCTGAAATTCCTTTTACAGAGGACAAAATATTTCACCTATAATTAAAGAGAGAAAAAAAGTTCTGGTTAGGAAGAGACATTTATTTGAAGAGCTAATTTTATGAGGCACAGTAAGGAATAGGTCCTACATATATAATCTCATTTAAACATTTCAACAGGGACTCCCTGCTAGGAAGGAAAGCCTGCTTCTCCCTCTCTCACGCCCCCTGCTGTGTTCCCTCTCTAGCTATATTTCTCTCTGTCAAATAAATAAAATCTTAAACAACAAAAAAAAAACCCACAAAAAAAAGCACAACATTTCGACAGCCCTGTGCAGGAGATATTATTAGCTCCATTTTGCACAAAAAATGATGAGACTGAGAGGTTAAGAAACTGTTTACCTTCAATATGTGACTCTGCCTTTCATGAGCCAGTAAATAGATTCTGTGTCTTGGCGTATTTTTGTCATACATGAATACAGTTCGTGGATACAGCCTTGCTGAAATGATTACTGAAGATTTTTGAAAACAAACTTCTTTTTTAAAAAAATAACCAAACTTTATTAATATAAAACAACATGCTTTTAGAAGATCTGTTCATTGATGTATGGCTATTTTGCACACAGAGCAATTATAATAACATATAATTAATTCTTAGAACCATGAATAGTTAGTGCTTTTGCGGTCATTTATAAATTAAAGAGGGATTTATGTAGAAATAGAAATTTACTCAGTCTTGGTACTAAAAAATTTTAAGGGATATTTAAGGTTTTTTTTTTCCAAATATGTATTTTAAGCATCTTTTATTTTATTATTTTTAAAGATTTTACTTATTTATTTGAGAAAGAGAGAGAGACAGAGAAAGTGACAAAGATAGCAAGAGAGAGCAGAAAGAGGGGAGGAGAGGGAAAAACAGGATCCCCACTGAGCAAGGAGACCAAGGAGGGGCTGGATCCCAGGATCCTGGGATCATGACCTGAGCTGAAGGCAAACGCTTAACCGACTGAGCCACCCAGGTGTCCCTTAAGCATTTTTTTTTTAAAGTAATGTGAGAGTAAGACCCTTTTTATTATTCCACACGACTCAATATAGCCCCATCTTTAAAATACTTCCACACTTCTGTTTTGTGTTACATGGTTCTTAAACATATGCTTCTGGCGGCTTTCACTTTTGCTTCTGATGAACTTTGACATTCTTTATTTTTGGTTGGTTTTTGTTTTTTTTGTTTTTGGTGTAATAACTAGATAAATCTTTGGTTCCCAAAGTATTTCAGTTTTTGTCCTGTTGAATGATTGAGATCATTTATTTGGATTTAGACAGCTTAAATAATGTACTAAAGTATCCACCACATTAAATTTCTTTGGCAAGTATTTAGGAATGATCGTCCACTAACCTTGATATTCCAGAAGCAGATGTATAATCAGTAGCTCAAGGGCAGGTGGATAAGCCAAATCTGTGCAGTGTGGGCTGACCTTGAGCTCAAGATTTCTCACTGACAGTTTGCATCAGGAAAACCCCTCCAGCACCCCAGGATCTTCCGTGAATACTACAGAGCTGAAAGCTGTTGCCAGAATTTGATACTCCACCATTCTATACCAGACAGGGTGCTGCAGCCCGAGCAGTTTGTTCATGGTACATCATTGCGATGCTGGCCTGGCCGTAGCTCCTGGCCTGGCCAAAAGCTTAAGAACGGTGATAGCATCTAACCTTGCTAGGCCTATCAAAAAATTAGCATGTGAGCCCTTTGGCAGGTTCTGCTAGTGTCAGCTGAGGGCAGCCCTTTCGGGAGGCAAGTAGATTCTCTTGAAGGAGAGGTGGTGCTGCCCTGCCACCTGCTAGAATCAAACTCAAGAGAGTCTGTGACCACTGTATGTGACTCTCACAAAGGCATATCTGTAGGACAGGTACTAACCACCTGAGGGACAAGCAGAAGGACAGTTTGCCTCAGACATATTGGGTACAGGAATTTGACAGTTCTCCTAGACATATCGGTTCTTTTCTCTTTTTCTTTTTTTTTTTTAAAGATTTTATTTATTTGTCAGAGAGAGAGAAAGAGTGAGCACAAGCAGGGGGAGTGGCAGGCAGAGGGAGAAGCAGACACCCCATTGAGCAAGGAGACTGACTCCGGTCTCAATCCCAGGACCCTGGGATCAGGACCCGAGCCAAGCCAGATGCTTAACTGACTGAGCCACCCAGAGGCCCCACAAATCAGTTCTGAAAGAAATAGCATTTGTCCAGAATAGGTGTTTGGGGTTTTTTTGTTTCTTGTTTTTTGTTTTTCTGACGTCAGGAGAAAAATTCCTTCAAGGTCCAGAAGCCCTGCAACTAGCAGTTCCCAAAGAATATGGTCAGCTGGTGAGGACAGCTGGGGTTTCCAGCACGCCCACAACAAAGCACAATAAGTTCGTGCCTGTGGAACCTTTTGTATTGGAGCCTTAAAATTTGAGACCTTAAACAGCAGATGAATAATCAAGACTGATGGCTGATGTTTAAGGTAAAGTTTAACTAAGAGAAGATATAGTGGAGGTTCCTACAGGAATCTACATTCTTTTAAGGTTTTATTTCTCTCTTTTTTCTCCTTTTATTGGTTTCAAGAAGATTGAAAATTGGGTTCACACTTTTAGGGTTAGCAGAAATAGGCCATTGTGTGATGGTCTCAGTTAAAAAAATATAAAAAGGGTTAACTGTTTGAGGCAGCATTTCAGTACTTTTTTTTTTAACTGAAAGGGATAGAATAGACCATTTTCATATATTTAAATTATGTTATTTAATTTTTTGAATAAGTAATTATTCAATGGCCAAAAATAAGTATAAAAGTATGAGTATAAAAAGGTCTATAGTGAAAAGTCTCCTTGCAACTCCTGACCTACTCTCCACAGGTAAAAATTTTATACATAAGAAAAATGAATATATAGCTTATCCCTTCCCCAATTTATGTAAAGGGAATATCCCATACATCTTGTTAGTGATATCTTATTATTTTGTTAATTAGCAAACTTTATTTTTAGAGTGGTTTTAGGGTCATAGCAAAACTAAGCAGAAAGTACAGTGCTCCCATATACCCCCTGCCCTCACACACCTTCAGCCTCCCCCCACCAACATCCCACATCAAGGAGCCACAGTTGTTACCATCAGGGAACCTACACTGACGTATCGTTATTATCCAAAGTCCACGGTTTACATTAGGGGTCAGTGTTGGTGTGTTGTACGTTCTGTTGCTTGGACATATGTGTAAGGACAAGTATCCAGCATGGCATCATCAGGAATTTGACAGTTCTCCTGGACATATCGAAACACAGAAGAGTTTCAGTGCTCAGTGTCTCTCCTTCCTCCTGACCCTGGGAACCACTAATCTTCCAGATTGGCTTCTTTCATTCAGGAATGCGCTTTTAAGGTTTCTTCCTATCATTTCATGGCTTGATAGCTCATTTTCCTTTAGCGCTGAATAATATTCCATTGTGTACCACAGATTGTTTGTTCATTCGTCTTTTGAAGGACTTCTTGGCTGCTCTCAGGTTTTCGCAATGATGAATAAAGCTTCTGTAAACATCCATGTGCTAGTTTTTGTGTGGACATAAGTTTTTAGTTCCGTTGGGTAAATGCCAAAGAGCATAACTGCTGGGTCATATGGTAAAAACATGTTTAGTTTTGTAGAAAATGCCAAACTGTCTTCCAAAGTGTATGTACCATTTTATATCCCCGCTACAAATGTTGACATGCTCACCAGCATTTGCTGTTGTCAGTGTTCTAAATTTTGGCCAGTATAATAGATGTGTAATGGTATCTCATTATTGTTTTAATTTGCATTTCCTTGATGACCCATGATGTGGAATATCTTACCATATGCTCCTTTGCCATCTGAATATCTTCTTGGTGAGGTATCTATGAAGGTCTTTGTCCTGTTTATTAATTGGATTGTTTGTTTTCTTATTGTTTACTTTCAAGTGTTCTTTGTATATTCTGGAAAACAGCCCTTAATCAAATGTGCTTGCCCAAATACTTTCTTCTAGTCTGTGGCTTACCTTTTCATCCTCTCTCTTTTTTAAAAATTTTATTTATTTATTTGACAGAGAGAGAGATCACAAGTAGGCAGAGAAGCAGGCAGAGAGAGAGGAGGAAGCTTCCCTGCTGAGCAGAGAGCCCGATGCAGGCCTCGATCCCAGGACCCTGAGATCATGACCTGAGCCAAAGGCAGAGCCTTTAACCCATTGAGCCACCCAGGTGCCCCCCTTCTCATTCTCTTGACAGCATCTTTCACAGAACAGAAATTTTTAAATTTAATGAAGTCCAGCTTATCAATTCTTTCTTTCAGAAGTTGTCCTTTGGTGTTGTATTTAAAAAGTTGTTGCCAAACCTGAGGTCATCCATATTTTCTCCTTTTATAGTTTGGTGTTTTACATTTAGGTTCACGATCCATTTTGAGTTAATGTTTGAGAAAAGTCTGTGTCTAGAATAATTGTTTTGCATGGGGATGTCTAGCTGATCAGGCACCGATTGTAGCAAAGATAAATTTTTCCCATTGTAGAGCCTTTGCCCTTTTGTCAAAGATAAATTGATTATATTTGTGTGACTCTATTTCTGGAATCTTCAATTCTATTGATCTATTAATGTATTCTTTTGCAATACCACACTGTCTTTATTGTAACTTAATAGTAAGTCTCGAAGTCATTCCTGCAACTTTGTTCTTCTTTAATCTTGAGTCTGTTATCTGCATCTTTTGCCTTTCCATACAAACTTTAAAACCAGTTTGCCAACATCCATAAAATAACTTTCTGGGATATTGACTGGGATTGTGTTGAATCTATAAATCAGGTTGGGAAGAATGGACATCTTGACAATACTGAGTCTTCTTACCCAAGAACATGGAATATTGCTCCATTTATTTAGTTCTCCTTTGATTTCTTTCACCAGAATTTTGTAGTTTGCCTCATATAAATCTTGTACATCTTTGTTAGATTTATTTCATTTTGGGGGATACAGAAGTAAATGGCGATATGTTTTAAGCAAATTCCACTTGTTAATTGATGGTATATATGTGATCAGCTTTTGTATATTAACCTTGTACCTTGCAGCTCTGTTATAATTGCTTATTAGTTCCAGAAGCATTTTTTTTGGCCAATTGTTTCAAATTTTCTGCATAGGTGATCATGTCATTTTTGAACAAAGATAGTTTTCTTTTTCCCGATCTGTACACTTCTTATTTCCTTTTATTATTGTATTGCATCAGCTATAATTTCTAGTGTGATGTTGAAAAGCAGTGGTAAGAGGGACATCGTCATCTTCTTCCTGATTTTAGTGGAAAAGCTTCAAGTTTCTCACCACTAAGTATGATGTTAGGCTGTTGTTGCTTTTATAGGGGTTCGTTATCAAGTTGAGGAAGTTCTCTATTCCTAGTTCGCTGAGGCTACCTTGCCTTTTTTTTTAACAATAAAGTTTGGAGAACTTTCTATTATGAACATGAAGAGCTGCCTTATTACCATTATTATTACTTATACTGCATAGTACTCCATTGCATGGATATACTGTTTAATTGGTTCTTTGTTGGGACCTAATGGGAATCAGGTTATTTCCACATCTTTTGTTTGCACCAATAATGGTGCAGTGGCTACCTTTATAAATAGGCCTTTTTGCAAGTTTAAAAATTCCTAAAAGTTGAAATAGTAAAAGCATGCATATGCATCTGTTGCTTTAGTTACTAAATTTTACTCTACAGAGATTGTACAAATTTATACTCATACCAGGAATATAGGAAATATTTGAAAGGTTGTGTTTCAGTGTGGTTTTAGTTTGCATTTCTCTTACTATGAGTGAAGTTGAGCATATCTTCTCTTTTTATTGTTTTTAATTTAAAAATTTAAAGATATTTATTTATTTATTTGAGAGAGAGAGAGAGAAAGGGGATGAGCATGAGTGAGGGTGGGAGGGACAGGGGAAAGGGAGAAACAGACTCCTGGCTGAGCAGGGAGTCAGTCCCCAGTGGGGCTTGGTCCTAGGACCCTGGGCCATGACTTGAGGTGAAGGTAGCCACTTAGTTATCTGAACCACACAGGCACCCTGCAACTGTCTGTTTTTAAATTTATAATTATTTCTGTTTCTTTTTCTTTCCATATCCTTTGCTTTTTTTTTTTTTTTAATTGGACAATTGACCTTTTTCTTAGTGAGGTATAGTAGCTCTTAACCTATTATGGAGATTATCCATTTGTCTGATGTGAATTACAAGTGTGTGTATGTATATAGACTATTTTAACATATAGTAGATTCTCTGATCCAGAGGTGTTCAAACATGTGATTACTTGGTAGGATCATATAGCAGGTATTCTTGGACTAGATTTCTGGATCATATGACTTAAAAAAATGTATTTATTTATTTTAGAGAGAGGGAGCTTGCATGTGAGAGAACATGAACAGGCAGAAGGGCAGAGGGAAGAAAGAATCCCAAAGTAGACTCCCTGCTAATCGTAGAGCCCAATGTGGGGTTCAATTCCAGAATCCTGGAATTGTGACCTGAGCCGAAATCCAGAGTCAACTGCTTAACCAACTGAGCCACCCACCGTCCTAGGACCTGTGATTTTTAAAGTACATTCCGATTCTCAGCTTTTATGATTCACTGATCACACATTGCCTTATCTAGACTAGAAAACCTAGGTTTGATGAACTATGTGCTCTCCACATAAAGCAGTTTGCTTTCACATGGTCTATTCAGCATCTCCCTAGAAGACAAGGCCCGAACACTCAGCAATCACACATTTGTCAAGTATCCAGGGACCTGCATCTTTGCTCTATTTTCCTTAGGACAAAGGAAGCAGCTGTAACCCATCACCTTTGAGTACTTTGGCCAGCAGCCTGGTATCTTGAGAATTATCTAGCGTGCATTTCAGAGGTATTCAGACACTTTTAGAAGAAAGCAAAGTCACTAAAGGAAACATTAAAGATTTATGCATCTTGCATACTTTTACTGTAAGAAACAAAGCCAGGTTCTGCTCAGCACTTAATATAAGATGAACTGGAAACTGCAAAGAAACATGTTTAAAGATAATTAATAAATTTGTAGAATATTTTTGTCAAATCACTCACAGCACACGTTTTCTAGGCAGCTTGAAAACATTATGCATACTGGAAAGATGAAAGTATTTGATATGTTTTTCCTGGAGGTGGAGGGACTAGAAGAGTCCTAGGTCTTCCGAGGTCCCAGAAGACGATTCTGCACATATTGCACATCGTTACCAACTGCTCGAAATCAGCAAGGCCTCATTTGGGTCTTTGGACATGTCAAGGAACAGTATGGGGCTGATTGAAGTGAATGGCAATGAGAGGTCAGCAATTGCTGGGGATTTTTGTTCAAGTGCTGTTTTTTTCCTTTTCAAGTTTAACAGCAAGACCTCACTAACTTAGAGTAAGTACTTAAAGTCAGACATTCTTCTAAAAGGGATGAAGTTAGTTTAGGTTATATCAGTTTGGTAGTTCATTTTCCCCTCCATTTTGGAAAAGTTTTCCTTTTTTCAACTCTTTCCTAATTAGCTTCTGATCCCAGTAACTCTGTCCCTCACTTTTTCCCTTTCCACATTTTATTCTTCCCTCTCTCCAGCAGATCTAATTACAGGAATATGGTCTTTACTTTCTTTTTGCTACCTTTCCTTGAGGATACATCCCTTGTATTTATGGACGACCTTACATTGTTCAAGAAGAATGAGGTCTGGATCTAAAAATGCCGCTAGATGCAGCAGAGTGCACAATTGTGACCACAATCCTCCACCGGGAGGTGGTGTTAGGAGGGGCCGAGAATGAGGTTGGTTATTCTGGGCATTTGTCATGGCAGAGCTGAAGGGTGATCAGGTCATAGATAGAAGCTGATGCTCTGCGAAACTGTGGACAAGCCAGGCGCTGCTAGGAGTTGTGCAAGTGAGGTAACAGCTGGACCCACTATATTTGGCCAGCCATGAAGAAGACCCCAAGACATCCCACCTGTTAGGCACCAGGTAGAAACAGTCAATCTTCTCCGTGGGTGAAACAATGAGGGGGAGGGGGAAGGATAGAGAGAGAGAGAGGGAGAAAGAGAGAGACAGATTAAAAAGCAGAAGCATTCCTTTACTCACCAAAGTTACAAACCCCCAGGTTGAATTCACAATAATAACAGGGAGGAGAAAGTTCAAATGGATATGTCCCAAGCATGGCATTAGAAATGGAACTTGAGCATATGCAAACAGCATGTTGACTGCAGATCTGAGGTGATGGCGACACACAGGCTCTGGGGTGAGAAATAAGCTTGTGCTGAGAAACCATCTGGGAAAACTCTTACACTAATTTGACTTGAACCAAGCTGAGACCATAAGCATTTCTTCCCAATGAGATCCAAGGCAGACAATGACACGAGCTGATGTTCAGTTGTGGAGATGCCCATGTGTCCTCGCCGAACAGCTGTCACGGTAAGTCCACGTGGCTCCTGAAAGCTAGATAATTAACTGCCGTTTGCTTTGAAGTCTACGGAAAGCTGCTTCCTACTGTGGCACATTTACAAGTCCTACAACTGCCATGTCAAATGTTCAGTGCCTCAACTGCGTCAGTCCCACTAACTCCTTTAGATGTGCAGGCTTCTCAAAGGTATTCAAATCCCTGAAGCTGTTATGTGAGGTCTTTCAAGACAGTTGTTTGAAAAAAATGATTTATTTTAAATCATTAGATTATTAAATAAGTTTGCCAAAAACATGACTTGAAGTCATGGATGCCTGTAATTTGTTTTATTTTATCTTATTAAGTGAGGGAGAGCTGTTTCCAAAGGGCTCAGATTTGGGGGAATGGATAATTTTTAAATCTATAGAATTGTTCAGATAGTAGCATCATGCTAGGAAACATGAAGATGACTACCCTAATGATTTTTTAAAAACCTTAATAAGGGGACCAGAGGGGATCATTTCTCTCTACTTTAGAAGTTTCAAAATAGGCCTTGAGGGGGTGGTGGTGGTGGGAAACCTACTTATAAAAATATTGAGACTTAGGTTCAGAACAAACATAAGTTTAAACTAACATATGTATGTGTTAAAGGTAACGGAAAAAGCACAACTGATCGAACAATTTGAGTTCCCTGTGTCCCACATATATCTTTCTGTCAATGGGACAGTGAATCTCTGTAAAGGACTTTGGTTTCTAGACCTTCATCATTCAAGGCAAAGTGAATATAGTTTTATTTTGAGCCTGCTCTTTTAGAGGGAAAAACATTAACATTTTAGGGAAAATCATTAACATGGCATTTTTAAAGATAATGTTTCAAAGCATAACTTTGCAATGTATTACTAAGATTCTTGGTGAAATTACCTTAGTTAATTCTCCAAACATTGCATTGTAGTGAGAAAAATGCCAGTGTTTTCATGCTGAGATTATTTGGTAGGGTTAGCAAAGGGTAATTGCCAGTTTGAGTTTATCTTTGTAGTAAAAATCAAATATGGGCTTCAATGAGACAGAAATTCAGAACTTAACCTGTCCTACGGAAATCATCTGCACTTGGTAAAGCTTCATGGTTATTTTTCTTTTAAATTTATGTTGTTTTGCCTTTAGGGAATTGATGGAAAGGCACTGTGAGTGTTTTGTGGATAAAGTTAAAATTGTTTCATTAAATGTTAATGGACTTAATAATCCAGTTAAAAAGAGCCCATATATTAGCCTGTATTCGGCAGTTAATGCTGACATGGCTTATGTTCAGGAATTGCATTTGGGCCCACAGAGCTGAATATCATATGTGAGCATAGGTTAGTAACGGGTTTTGTTCTTTTGCTATAAGGAAATCACCATTCTGTTTATAAACGACTCTGGTTTTTAACAAAACAGCTATTTCAGATGCAACCAGTTGGTTTAGTTCGGCCCAAAGGAAGATTTGGACATCTATTTGAACATTAGGAACGCAGCATGGCTCACTGGATTCAACAATTGAATATTATGTGAGTTATATAAAATTCCATAATACGTCTCAAACTTTCTTTAGCACCTTCAGTATAAAGTGAGCTAGCAATACTATTGGGAAAAAAATCACTGATTTTCCAGTATTTTGCAAACGTGAAAGAGATTTTTGTTGATTGTTTTTTTGGAAAGGGAACTATTAGACTACAGCAAAGCCATATCTTGAAAAATGCATTTGTTTTTGGCTGGTGTAAGAGATTCAAAGTTGTGCCATTCCTTTGGATTAGATGAGAATATATATATATATATTGTAGTTTGAGCAGTTAAAGGTATATTATATATATAGAGATACAGGCTCAGCTTAGCTCACATTTCCACATGACCTTCCTGACTCTTGTCTTCAGGAATCACCAAATCATGTGGCTTTGGATATATTGTTGTTAGCTCTTTTGAAATCAAACAACACTCATGTTAATGTATCTATAAACATTTGGAAATAGAAATTCTTCATTCCACATGTGGTTATGAACCATATGGACTACAATTTGGCTGAGAACATGATAATACATAAGGGTCTCTATTTCCTCTTCCTGCTTTGTAAAATGGTGAGGAGTGCAATGAGACCACAAAATGGCATGAAATGAAAGCTTAAAGAACTTTCATTCATTCATTTAGCAAGGATTTTTAAGTGCCTTTTTCTTTTTCTACTAAAAGAATTTAAAATCTGCACCAAAGTCTGTAACCATCTAGTGGTCACAACATGCAACAAGTCTAGTGCTAGAGGTATGAATTTGTACAAAGGCACTCAGAATAAGCAAGGTATGCAAAATGATGACAGAGGTGGCAAGTCTAGACATAAAGAGCTTGAGACCAACCAAGGTGACCTTGAGGAAACAACTGTCTGTTTTATGTCTTTAGCAAATGAGGGATGGGCTGATAACTTGAGGGGCTCTTTCTTGCTCTGTGGCTCAGTGGATGACAACAGAAATCACTGTCCATAGTTTTGCCAGTACAACAGGGGAGACTGGTGCTCTGGGTCCTCCCAGGGGCATGAACTTTTCTAAAATTCTCTCTTGTTTTTAGCTGCTTTGAATATATACCATTTATCATTATATAATACTTGAGCGCTTTGAAAGTTGCTAGGCACTAGATGAACGCAAGGCGCATTTATCTATTAAAAGACTGTATCTCTTCAGGATGTCAAACACAATCTCTGGATAAGTTTCTAAGTTCAAGTCTCCACTTTGAACTTCTTTTAGGGACAAATGGAGGAAATCAAGAAGCTGAGAGAAGGGAGACAACATACGATTAAAAATTAGCCCAGGCAAGCCTGCATAGATGTTCATCTATCTTTTGAATTTTATAGAGCTGAGTCACTTTTAGGAAATCATGATAAATCTGTTGCCTCCAAGACCAGGAATGCTTAGTCCTTCAAGAGTTTTAAATAGTTTCATCGATATCCAGAACCATAAAGCCAGTCAGATGTGGGAACACAACAGAACAAAATAATAGCTAACATTTATTTCTGACTTTGGCCAGGTACTTTTCTAAGCTTTTTACGTATATCAACCCACTTAATCTTCACAGCAATTCTCAGGTAGGTATTGTTTTTGTTCTTGCTTCATGGATGAGGAAATCAAGACAGAGAGAAAGTGACTTACCTAATAGCACTTAAATTGTAAATGGCAGGACTGGGATTCAAGCCAAAGCAGTCTGTTTTTATGGCCTATGTTTGTGTCCATGATAACCCAGCCTCCTCCCAACAGAACTACTGATTTGTCATATTTACAGCACCAGTAGCTAGTAACCAGGAGTTTCCATCCAGCATTTAATCCAAGCACTGGTGGGCTGGAGGCAGGCAGGGCCAAATTTATCCCTTAGGTACTGGAGGCCAGGACCCAAGGCCCACGATACTTTTAGAGGCCCAAGAAAAGTTTTAAATTTCTTTCAAATTAGAAGAAAAGTATGACTACTAATCCAGCCAGGTTCATATTTCTCTTTATAGTGGCATAGCCATAACTGATATATTTTTCAATGTGTCGGGGAATATCCTCAGAAACCCCTCGGGAGGCTCCTTGTGTGGGCCCTTCCTCTTCTGTGCCGGTCGAAGCCCAGGTAAGTTGAGGCAGAGCCCACCTTGGGCAGAGCCGCTCCACTCACGCTCAGACCTTCTGATTCTCTCGAAGCACCGCCCCTCCCTCGTGCCTTTGTGCCCCAGCGGCTGTGGGCTCTACCCTCGCTTTTCCCCTGAGCCACACTGAGGCACGCGTGCTGACACATCTCACTGCTGGCCTGCAGGTGCCTTTGGTCTGGTATGTACAGCGTTGCATCAGAGTTAGTGGTCCACGTTAAAAAGTGGGGGGTGGGGTGCTTTTTGGTCAGAAGGCTTGGTAGTGGCAGAGCCCACGTTGCAAGGCTCCAAGCAGCTGGGGTTCGCTGGAGGGGTTAGCTTAGCCCTGCCAGTCTGGCAAACCAGGAATTTCAACCTTTGCCCTTAGAGATCCATGAGAGCTTCAAGTATTAGCTTTCCTCAGAAGTCCTGCAGGTTCATGGAGAAAGAAGAAAGCTGTGCAAATTAGCCAGTAATGAAGGAATCGCAGGCTTTAGCTAGTGGGAAGACCTGGAGGGTCCCCGGGGCTCCATATCCCTTGTCAGGTAAGGCCTCTACCTACTGTCACTGTGAGCCAGTCTCAATGGCAGACTTCCCCCGGATGGTGTAACCACAGCTGCAGCCTCTCCAGGAATAAAGGGACGAGGAAAGCCAAAGTTAATGATTTCCCACACGAGCCCTCCCGTCCACCTACACACCCACCCTTCCCTGCAAGCGCTTCATCTTGCCGAAACCAGGTGAAATATGATTTGAGTACAGAATTCTTGCATCTCTTATTTTTAACTTAATTATGATTATTATGATTTTGAAATATAGGACTTCAAAGACCCTGGCAGGTGCTAACTTCAAAGACCACACATAAAGTACTGTCCCGACAGTTCAATTCTATGGGGCAATGCCCAGGCTATCAGGCGTTCAAAGGTGCAAAGAATTTCTACTTGAGTCTCTTGTTGTAAAACCTTGCTACTTAAGAATGAGATTTTATATTTTCTCCCATCACAATACAAGGTTTCTAAACGTTGCCTATGTTTTGTTTTTTAAAGACTTTATTTATTTATTTGAGAGAGAGTGAAGGTGAGAGAGATTACAGAGGCAGAAGGAGAAGCAGACGTCCCACTGAGCAGGGAGCCTGATGCAGGATGTGATCCCAGGACCCCAGGGTAAATGACCTGAGCAGAAGGTGCTTAACCAACTAAGCCCCCAGGTGCCCCTAAACTTTGTCCATGTGTTTATTTGCCATGTAAGCTTTCTATGTGGGAAAAGTTTGCTGTTGTCCAGTCTTTTGCATTTGGTTCAATCACACTGAAAGCATTTCCCTAGAGAATATGTAGTTACATATACTCAGTGCTTCAAATAAATATGGGAGCTATCTGATTACTTAGACCGCTAGTTACTGAATATAGGGAGTGAACAAAATAAAATTTTTGTGATCATGCCGCTGTTTCCCTTCCTTCATACTATGAGGAAGATGACCTTGACTTGAATAGCCCCTTTTGGCAGCAGAAAAAGGATGCGCCTGCATCAGAGAGGATTTCTCTGACTGCCCATCCTGTCTTTCCCCTTACTCTGCTTGATTTTTCTTATGTTTCCTCATCTAACAATATATTATATATTTAGTCATTTGGTTATTTTCTGTTTATTTGTCCATAGAATGTGAGGGCAGATGGACAAAGACTATCCCTCATTTGTACCTCTGCCCTTCACACAGTGCCTGGCACATAGTAGGTTATTAATAAAGATATGTTAATTAAATCAATGAATTCATCAAAGAGGGTAATTTGGGGAGAGGAAGAAAAGGAAGATGATGAGGTAGGCTTTAAGCATGGATCATCTTAGAAAATACAACTTTAGATGGTGATTGTCAGGATTTCAAGGCTAGAGACCCAGCTTGGCACTCTGTAGGTTTACGTTCTTTGTAAGGATCAGAACAACCTCTTCCAGGAGAGTGCCCCTCTCTGGGTGGTTATGTCGGTGTTTCCCACCTCACTTTACTAGTCCAGTTTTTCCCCTGTGTGACTTCTTTTTTCCCCTGGAAGAGAGCGGGGAGAGAACAGCCTTGGAATAGGGGGATTTACCCAGCTGTTGGGTCTCCAGGAGGGCGTGTAGAAACCATATTTTGTCCCTTGTGTGTCCCTCAAATAAATGTCTGCTCTTTCCTAGAAACTTGAAATCTGCTAATTGGGACGATCTACTACAAACTTGTTGAAATATATTGATGTAGCCCATAATAATCCAAATGATACCCAGAACAAAAACAAGAACACCTGTAGCTCATTTGTTTCCACTGTTTCAATTGTTCCAATTCCCACTTTTGCTACGAGCAGATTAAGACCACCTGTCAAACTGACTTATGATTTAATGAAGCATCTCATGTACATTTGTTTGGTTCTCCAAAATAATCCCAGGGAAAAAAAACACACTTTTCCTTTTCAAATGTAGTTCAGCCTTTTCTTAATATGAATCACTTTCTAACATTACTACTGACTCTACTGAAATGAATTACTACATTATAAGGCACTTTCTCTTTATTGCTGCTACAAGTGATCCCTAGAGAGTATGACTGCCAGCTGTGTATCCCAGGCACATGATTTCATTATTAGGGAGCCATCAGTCCCATAGTCAGTCCTCTGCTTGGTAGACCAGCCATCGAATTCCAAACTTGACTTAATGTCAAATGCCATCTTCAGGTCAGGTCATCCCCCAGCCTGAATCCAGTAGATGCCAGGGTGCCTGGACTGTTCTTAGAGACTGCTCAAGAAGCCTGTCATGCTTCTGATAACCTGAGGTCACAGCTTCTGATCAAAGGGTCCCTCTAGGATGAAGTTGACCTATGTGCCTGTGGACTGTCCATAGACATTCTTACCAGGTGGCAACCCTAATTTTAATTCTCTAGCCATGTTTGTGTTCAGAGTAAGGGCTAGCTACCATTCAGATGGGGTGGTGGGAGCCTAGTACTGTTCTGGCCTTTGGGTGTGGGCTGGGGGTGATCCAGTTTCTCTGGGTATCTTTAAATATCACTTAACCTACCAACCACAGGCTAGTCTCAACTAAGAGGAGTGTGGATGGTTAAAAAAATTCTCTTGCCAGCACACAAATATACACCGGCTTCACAACTGGCTATGAATTTCTGTGGAATCCTGGGAATTTAGAGATAAACTTGTCCAGGTCTTTCACTCTTTGGATGAGGGATGAGAACTCCCGTTTATCAAGACCTCTCGAGTACCTAGTGCACTTGGGAGATTTTCATTCACTCTTTCAGTTGGCTGATGAGGAAACTAATGATGCCTTTGTCTGAGCATGTACAGAACATCACAGTCCCGAAGGAAAAAGAGTTTTGATTAAAGAGGAGAGGATGAGAAGGGGCGTAGCCGTGGGCAGAGCAGAGGTGGGTGGGTTTGACGGAAGGTGGAGGGAGGCTGCCTGGGATACAGTGAACACACTTCTGTACCTCAGTGGAAGACACTGGAAGTATCATATCTGAGCCAGTACCAGGGCTTTCTTTGCCACAGTACTCCAGGTTGCTGATGTCTGCTTTCAAGCTGTGCAGGTGTGTTCCAGAAGGCTACAAGGAGTGAACATGTTTTATTATTATTATTATTATTATTATTACTACTACTATTATTTTAATGATAATAATAGTTACCATATCTCAAAAGATACGTGCTAACAATAGCCATGGCTATAATGTATCTTCTATAAATTAATTTTTACAGCAACCTTGGAGGATGGTATTTTTGTCCTTATTTTAGAGATGACACTTCTTGGCCAGGTTCTCACAGCAAAGGGCAAATCTGGGATTTGAATCCAGGTTGTCTGGGTCCAAATTTATGTGATGGAATTTCAAGTGAGTAATCTCTACTTATAAACAATAGATTCGATGTCTTCATCCCCCATTTTCATGATAAGTCAGCGCAGAGTGCAGTAGCACTGAGCATTAACAGCTTTGGAAGAAACAACCAGCAATAAGATAAGCTGCCCTTTACTCATTCTGAATTCATGGTCTCAAATACCTTCTTCATGCTTGTCAGTCTTTCAGATTCCTGCTGTACTCATCCTTGATTCCAGATGTCTAGCAACAGCTTATGACCTCTAAGTAGATAGGATCCCCTCTCCTGAGTGTACCCCGCAGATAGAGTCCTATCACACAAAACAAAGGAAAACAAAACACTTCTCTTTGACCTAATGTTGGCATTCTTGGTCTTATTAGTTAACAACTAGTCCTATTAAAATAGGATACCAAGTGCCTTTAAAAGTCCACCAAGAAGAAAAATAGCTAGGCAATATTGGGGTACAGAAAGAAATCTTGGGAAGGGGCAGAAACAGGAAGAAAGGGGAGCTGGGGACTGAGCGAAGGCCAAACTTGCCAGGCAGGTTTTACCTGAGTGAGGGCACGTGTTTTTCTGAAACCCTGGAAATCCTCTAGCTTCATTCCTGTGACTTATGTGACAACGCGGGCATTCTTCGAAAGAGGAGTAAGGCCATATAAATTTGGCTGGAATTCCTCGTCAGAGAGAGCCTATGAGGAAGGATAGTAGGCTGCTTTTGGGGTCCGTGGGTTCACCTGGCAAAAAGAGCTGGCTGTGGGTGGAGGTGTCCAGGGACAGGGGGGCTTGGGCCATACCGGGGAGAGGAAGCGCAGAGGAAACATCCAAGACTTTATCAACGTTGTTGTGCTGCCGAGGTTTCCCTCAGAGGCCAGTTCCCTGGAGCTCCAGGTTTGCCAGAGTTTCCAGAGTTGAAAGCTCACCCCTGCCCTTTGTTTCACTTAGCAAATTAGGAAAATGCAAGTCAGTACAGTGGCCCCTCGGAGAGGTCCAGCTGTCTTGAGAAGGCAGATCCTCTCTGCCCTGGAGGATCATGACACTGCACTTCTTATGGAACAGGTTGTTTGTTTGCTTACGTGTGTTTATTTATTTATATATCTTCTTTACCCCTCCTCACTTACTGAAGAAAACATGGCTCTCTTGGTATGTAACTGGAAAGTATATGAGGGGGGAAATGTGGCTGTTTATAGTCATCTATGACCTTGAATATATTACCAAGTTCATTTGGATTTTTGTTGCTTTGTGTATGAAGTGAATCTCATAGGTAAATACAGAAATATTATATTCTTCATTGAGCAACATCACATCACCATTGTATCTAGATGAAAGTCTTTCTTTCACCTTATGGCTTATTCTCTCCTTAGGGACAATGTTTTCTAACAGGACTTTCTTAGAATCATAGAATGTTATAGCCGGAAGGAGATAATGAATGAAAAAAAGCACTTTTCCACTAGAAAGTTCCATTCAAACACAAAAGTCCTTACAAACGCTTATGTTAGGGAAAGAAACGTCCAAATCCCCATGCTGCATTTGGCGTCTGTTTTCTGTTTGTTCTGTTCTCAGTAGGGAAAACAGCTCATTACTGTCCTGGGCACAAGCCTTTTATATACTTGAAAACCACTGCTGGCTAACCCTATAACCCTCTCGCCTCTGAGTGGAATTACCTTGGTTCCTTTAACTCTCCTGATCTTTATTTCTCAGACCTCTCATCTCTTCGGTGGCTTTCTGTGAACTGACTCTAGTTTCTCACTCTCCCCCATTAATTGCAGCCCTGAGGGAGGGTCTGCCCATGTTCAAGTGGCCGGGTAGAGGAGACGGGAATGGAGAGGCGGGCAGGGCCAGTGGAACTTGTTAGTGGAAAAACAGCACGGAAAATGGGGGGAGGAGAGGCAGTCTGCACATAAGTTAAAGCCAGACTTTCCCCTACCATTTCGTCTTCATTTCAGGGTTCTCCAAACAATGGCATGCACAGATGTCAGTGAACCATTTCCTCACAAAACATATAACAAGACTTTTGCTATGGGCCCAGTTATTCCACCGGCATCTGGAACACTGTTGATCCTTGGTCCCTAAGCAGGATCCTGCCTGCAGACAGCATTTATTTTGCTCTCATAGGTTAAATATATGTTTTAACTAGTTACAGGCAACTTGCAATGAAGAGTTCTCACCTACAAATGATCTAGATTTTCAGCTTCTTTCAAAATCTTAAAGGTGCAAGACATGAGGTTTCCACGTCAGGCCTGGGACTGTGTGTTAGAGCTGAGTAGCAGCTGCCCCAGATAAGTGGGGAACTGCCTGAAGTTTCCCTAAATCCTATCTGGCCCATTGTTACAGACTGAACTGTGTCCCCCTAAATTCATATTTGAAGCTTTAATCCCAATGTAACTATATGCGGAGACAGCGTCTTTAAGAAAGCAGTTAGGATGGGCGCCTGGGTGGCTCAGTAGGTTAAGCATCTGCCTTCAGCTTCAGGTCATGATCTCAGGGTCCAGGGATCGAGGTCCAGGTCCAGCTCCCTGCTCAGCACGGGGTCTTCTTCTCCCTCTCCCTCTGCTCCTTCTCTCTCAAATAAATAAATAAAATCTTAAAAAAAAAATCAAGCAAGCAAATAAGCAGTTAGGACCCATGTCCTTAGGGGAAGGGACACCAGAGAGCTGTCTCTCTTGTACCATGTGTCTACAAAAGAAAAGGAAAGACCCCGACGCAGGGAGAAGGCAGCTATCCAAAAGCCCGGAAGAGAGGTCTCACAGGAGACTAGTCTTGATGACACCCCCATCTTGGACTCCCAGCCTCCAGAACTGTGAGAAAGGGAGTTTCTATTGTTTAAGGCCCCCACACTGTGGGGTTTTGTTACGGAAGCCCAAGCCGACTGATATACCCAAGTACCTCCCTTTGTGCCTAGCTTCTGTTGGCATTTGAGTTTGAAACCCCTGCTCTGTGGGCTTGGGAGTTAAAAGAGAAAATACCCAGTTCCGATATTTTGTCTACCGGTGGAGAAAGTTAAATGGAGAAATAACCTGTAAGACAGGACATAATCTAAGAGTCGTACAAACTGATACCAAGGACAGAACTGTCGATGGCTGGGCTGGGAGGGAGAATAGAGAAGTCTCCACCGTGGGGAGACAGTGCATCAGAAGGTTTTTGAGGGATTAGGAGGATTTCAGCAAATGGTGATGGAAGAGAGCTAGCAGCACAAGCGAGCACGCATGAGAGTGGAGGCTATACACTAGGTCACTACAGTTCAGGGTCCATTGCAGGTGGGGGAGTGGGTGATAGGAAATAAAGGGGAGAAAAGGAGAAAAGCCAGAAAAGGAGGGGAGAGTCAGATCATGCGCCCTGAAAGCCATGCCACAGGGTTTGGTTTAATTCTGGAAGGAATGAGGAGTACCTGAGGGGATGGAGGAAGGAACTGAGTGGATGAAAGGCATGGTTTAATTAATTAATTCAGTGAATATTTATTGGAAACATCCAAAGTGCCAGGTATTGCAAATGTAGTTGTGGACAAGACAGAACTAAATCTCTGCCCTCAGGGAGCTGACAGAACTAAACAGTCATATATAACATAATGTCAGTGAGTGGGGATGAATGCTGTAAAGAAAAATAAAGCAGTGTAAGGAGGAGTAAGATGATAGAGTGTAACATGGTGGGTAGCTGCTTTGGATGCCCTCAGTCAGGGGAAGCATGATATTTGGACACAGCCCTGAATGAAGTCAGAGAATAAATCACGTGATCATGTGGGTTTTGGAGAATATAATTCTAGACAGAGAGAACATAAGTACAAAGGCCCTGAGGCAGCTGCACAGTTCTGTCCATGAAAAAACACAGAGGCCAATCTGGCTGGAGTAAGCAATGAGAAGAATGATGGGTGTTGACGCTGCAGGAATCAAGCATCTGCTCTTTTTCTAGGAAGGGAACTCCAGTGCAGTGTGAAGGACAGATGGAGACCTCCAGGAGCCCACAGAAATGAAGAGGGCCTGCCCCAAGGTGGGGCAATTGAGTTGGAACGGTAGAGTCATACATAGTCTAGGAGGAGGGCATCTTTTAGACCAGTACACAAATGAAATCTTCAAACTGGGCTGGCTTTGGAGAAGACAGGGGCTCTGGGGACAGGATGAGATGGGGTACCTTCCTCCCAATCTCTGGATCAATCATGTACAATGACAGGTGTCAGAGGAGGAGGAGAATCAAAAGTTCTATAGTCTGTAACTGTCCCAAAGAAGCATGAAGGCAGAGATAGGGTTCATCTATTTCCATGGCTCAGAAGACCAGGCATTCTACATGGGGCATCAGGGAGCACGTGGCTGTTTTTCTCCTAAAATGTACAACATTGTCACTTAACACTATAGACTTCTAGCAAATGTGGTTTGGTCTAGTCCTAGAATGAAATGACTCATTTTAATACAGGGAAATAAAAAGAGTTGAAAGACAGGCAGTACAGAGGGAGAGGTTAATGCAGGCCAGAATGTGGGTTGGCTGGTAGTGGTAGTTTCTCTTTGGCTTTTTTTTTTTTAATCTTTTCCTTTCTTTTTCTTTTTTTTTCTTTTCTTTTCCTTTCCTTTCCCCTTTCTTTCTTTCTTTCTTTCTTTCTTTCTTTCTTTCTTTCTTTCTTTCTTTCCTCCTTTCCTTTCCTTTCCTTTCCTTTCCTTTCCTTTCCTTTCCTTTCCTTTCCTTTCCTTTCCTTTCCTTTCCTTTCCTTTCCTTTCCTTTCCTTTCCTTTCCTTTCCTTTTCTTTCTTTCTTTTTGAGCTTTAGTGACGAAGAGGTTAACAGTCCCCTGAGAACCATATAAGGCTCTGCTTCCACATTGCAATGGCCAGGAAGCATGATCATCACCTTTGGCATTCTTCTCTAATTTTTTACCCTTGGTATTTTTCCTTTTCCTTGCTTGGCTAGGAGAATTATGAGCTCCTTAGGAAAGAATGCCTGTGCTTTCTCTGTTGGCCCTGCTCTGGGGCAAACGGTCAAAAACTGTTAACTGTAAAGAGCTGTGGTAAGAGTGCCCTCTTCTGGTAGACTCTATTTGTCTTCAACTGCCACTTCCCTAACAATGCAGCATTTTTTAGGCTTAATTATCTTTTTCATTAAATTGGCAAAGGAAAAAAGCAAAAGGTACTGTTGGGGATAAATTTTTACCCAATGTTTCTAGAACTTTCTCCCACAGTCCTAACCCTTATTTGGCCATGGTCTCTGAATCTTCTGACCCAATCTTTCTTTGGAGTTTACGCTTAACCTTTTATTAATTTGGAAGAAAGGTAAAAATGACAGCAAATCAAAGCATAGAAGCGGTGTTGATTTGATCGCTTTTCTGCCACTGTTTCTATGTTATTTATTAGGGAACAAGCATTCTCCAAGGACCTTCAGGTCCTAAATGCGTAAGATACCATCCTTGCCTTTGCTGAGATTGGTGGTGGGAAAGATGGATGAATAAACACAAAATTATAACACCAGGTGACCAAAAACTGAGGTGTGAACAATAAAGAGGGTGGTCACAGGAGGATATGAATTAATTTCTTTGGTCATTCAAACACAAATATGAAAAAATGAATAAAAAAACAAAAACTTATTTCTGCTGACAATCACATTTGTGCACTGGACCTCAAAATTCTATAAACAAATCATGAGAGGTTTAATATATTTCTATGTTACTAATCTCACAAAGTGATTTTGATCTGAAAGCGATATATACATACCTGCTCATTCTTCTCCTAATTTCTAAGTTTTTCTTCTATGTTCAATGGAAAAATTTTCCTTTTATAATGTGAACATTTGGAGAGACTCTACATCTCTAGCTTCAACAAATTAAATATTGCTTTTAATTTCAGAATACCAAGTACAATGAAAAAGGTTACATGGGGGTTTTGATAGGAAGCATAGTTTTGATAGAAATTCTTTTCCTCTATAAAGGGTGAGTTTTTTTTTAATGAGACCCTCCAAAATTTGTACTTTATAGAGGAGAGGCTTGCCCTCTTCCTGGTCTCCTGACATTTATCCATTGGCTCTAACCCATGATCTTGTATATATGGAGTTCTAAATGTTATCCATGGTCCCAATGACATTTACGCTTTTATTTTGTTTTATTTGGAAAATATATTAATGTAGTTTTCTGAGTTTTTTCTATGCCCTAAATCTTCTGCATAAGAAAAGTTTTAATTAAAACCGGGGTGGAGGGGTGGAGAGAAAGAGATATATTGGTAAATTACATTAGTCATATCTACCTTTTAGTTATAAAGGCCAATGAAACATAATTGTGATACGGTGATAATGGTGATAGGAAAATCATTATGGTGATATGAAACATAATGGTGATATTTTGGGGTATACATCTCACCAGACATGGATGGCTTCATTTATTATTTTATTCATATTTATTTTAGCTATTTAAAATACTTATTTTAGGGGCACCTGGGTGGCTCAGTTTGTTAAGCGACTGCCTTCGGCTCAGGTCATGATCCCGGAGACCCGGGATCAAGTCCCACATCGGGCTCCCTGCTCAGCGGGAAGCCTGCTTCTCCCTCTCTCACTCCCCCTGCTTGTGTTCCCTCTCTGGCTGTATCTCTCTGTCAAATAAATAAAATCTTTAAAAAAAATAAAATACTTATTTTATTTGTAACTACTTAGGATTCTTTTTGGCAGTTACATAAATGTGGTCATCTTTTTCATTTCTTTCTCAATATTGGCTGTAACTTTCTTTTTTTTTATTATTTATTTATTTATTTATTTTTTTATTGTTACTAAAATTTTTTTTTCCAGTGTTTCAAGATTCATTCCCCATTCCCCACACCCAGTGCTCCACACTTTAGGTGTCCCCAGTACCCACCACCAGGCTCTCCCATCCCTCCACCCCCCTCCCTCCAAGTCCCTCAGTTTGTTTCTGTGTCCAAAGTCTCTGTTGTTTCATTTCCCTCCCTAGATTACCCTACTTCCCATTTACTTTCCTTCTGCCACTGTCCTCCAGTTTGCCCCTCATGCACCGCAAGTAAGTGAGACCATGCGATACTTGACTTTCTCTTCTTGGCTTATTTCACTCAGCATAATCTCTTCCAGTCCAGTCCATGTTGCTACAAAAGTTGGGTATTCATCCTTTCTGACGGAGGCATAGTA